>CH002027.1:106686-135239 GCA_000149265.1 Ciona savignyi
GTTTTTCGCAATGTGCGGATGCTTATGTAGGATCGGGACAGATCAAATATTCGGCAAGCTTGCAAAGATCGAAAGCTCGGCGGCTGTCGTTAACTTGTCGTTCGTATCGAATATGGTTGGGAGCTTCGTCCTTGGTACGTACACAGGCGAATAACCACACAAATGAATTAAATGGATAATTTGTCTTTTAATAGCGATGACTCATTAGATATCACTGGGTTTGAACAATGTAAAGTAACTTGCTCAGGTGCATAGTAATAGCACAGTAATACAGCTCATGCCCACAGTCGAGCACAGTAATACACCTAATGCCCACAGTCGAGCACAGTAATACACCTCATGCACACAGTCGAGCACAGTAATACACCTCATGCACACAGTCGAGCACAGTAATACACCTTATGCCCACAGTCAAGCACAGCAATACACCTCATGCACACAGCCGAGCACAGTAATACACCTCATGCCCACAGTCGAGCACAGTAATACACCTCATGCCTTTAGTGGAGATAGATATGTTGTTAATACCTGCTAAAAAATAGACATACTATGCCACACTACATAATATGCCCCAATATACTTGGTTGGAGCAATATAAATGCACCAGATAACAGACATAACTCCCCACCAGGTGCACTGAACGCGTCGCCAATGGGAAGCACGCGGTTAGGAGCAATGTACAAAGGTCTCACCACAGGGTTCTGTGGGTCGTACACAACTTGGTCCAAGTGGAATCAACAACTCAGCTTGACGTTGGTCGGGGGAGCGAACACTGCTTCACAATCGCAGGTTTGGATGCTCATGTTTATCACTGTGAAAGGGAAAATCAAGGGGGTTGCCGCACGAACAATTGTCAGATTACTTCGCGTCCAACGTCGGGTTACCGGAGCTATTGCAGTGTGTTGTGTATGATTCACACGTTCCTTCAATTTGGTAGAACCCATTAATCCGCTGAGTTCTTTAGTTTGCACAAAAAATTATCTCTTTCTCGCTAAAGCAGCTCGAATGGTCCCTTTAAATGTTATTTATCCAGTTGTATGTGGCTTATACATAGCGTATCCAATCTGCAGCCGAAGGGTAGTGTGATCGCACCTGCTGTCATCTTGGCTGGCTGTGTATCTAAACAAGGTTATTTCCCGATACCAGTGCTCTATTTGTGCGTAAACAAAAACTGTAGCAATATTTCAATCATATAAAACACTGTAATAACTTTTTTTATCAAACGGTTGCCATATGTGATTTCGATCGATGTTATAACGCAACTTGATGCTCCCCATCACAACATGAGTATTCAACCACATATCTCATTCCAGGTCCTGTCGATCTTGTCTTGGTTCGTTGGTTTCCACAGCTTCATCGGGTCCTATTGTGTCGGGCTCGACTTCGGGAAAGACATCGGCGGAAGAATCGGAAAGAAAGTTTCGCCGAATGGACCGAAGATATCAAACATCGCAGTGTTTTTGCTGCTTGTCGGCGCCGTCATCGGGTTCATAGTCGGAGTGGTGGTTGATCCCACGCAAACCGGGAAGCAGATTTGGATGGCGGTGCTTTTTGCTCCGTTCGGCGCTAGTATCCGGGCATATCTCGCCAAGTACAAAGTCGACAGGTTTAAGTTCCCGTTGGGGACTTTTCTAGCTAACCTCTTGGGCGCCCTCGTGCTTGCGGCGATCAACGTAATAAACACCCGCGCGGTGACGTGCGGGAGCGGAGCTATATGTTGGTCCACGGTCGTGACGTATGGAGTCGGAACAGGTTTCTGCGCCTGTCTGACAACGGTTTCGACTTTTATGAGCGAAATTTACAAACTAAGAGGAACTGATCCGAAGTTTGCTTATGGCTACGCGATATTCACAGTAGTAGTTTGCCAGGTCCTGTGTGGGATCATAAATGGGGTCAATTATAACTACGATTTTTACTAACACCCGATCAACCAACGCGCTAATGTTTTACTCGTCCCAATTGCATGCACTAATACTCCAACTTATATTTTTGTAGATATCTTGTGCGTCAAACACAATTGACGTTTACTATATATGGCGCTGTAAACACGCAATTGACAATTTAACGTCCAATTTGTCGACGTGTAAGAACCATAATTTAATATTACTTTGTACGAAAGCAATAATTGAACAGACACTAACGGCAAATTTAACTCGTTTTCGACTAAAAAATAAATGAATTAAATTTTGTATGAAGTTATTTCCCAAGAGACATCTGCAAGTGAGGTATATGTGACGTATGTATACAGCATGAAACATATCCCAACCAGTGGATAATAGGATAGTGTGGAGCATCCACTTTTGGTGTTCGTAGGATTTCAGCATTGCAGACATTGCTGCAAATTGGTACGGTCCCGTGGCCGAATAATTAACGCGACCGATACATAAACAGGCTTCATTGGGATACTTTAATGGGTGAAAAAATTGCTGAAACTTTTATTCATCCCATTTGGTTTTATGTAACATCTGCTAGTGCGTCAAAAGACACGGCCGATTAGCAAAGGACAGGTGTGGATCTGGATCTCACCACTTTTCGACTGATAGAACGTGTGGTGCGATAGTGCGCAATTTACGTGCTGGAACACGTTTTAAAAATTAAGCATAAAACCGCAATGTGCATCATTGGTAGGGTTACGTAGCCTATATCCAACCCTCTTTACCCGTAAGCTTGAAATGCGTTATCGGTTCTACCAGATTCTGGGAACGTGTGAATCATACAATTTCAAAAGAATTATTGTTATAATCTTTGTACACTCACGTTTTAGCTATTAAAGTGTAAAACACCCGTGACACCATATGGGGTCTTCTTTCAGCTGTGGCCCATTTAACTCGGCGTGAAACGTCGCATAAGCAGTTAAGCACGCACTTGGTTGACACGCACGCAACGTGTTATGCACATGTATATCGGGCTGTTTTTGTTCGAAAACAAGGGGAACAGTAGGCCTACTGCTATGGCGAGGTGATAGTCTGAATAAGTTTGCTAGCAACACTTAGTAAGAATAAGATAATTTCTAAAAAGGATTATTTTGTTCAAATTGAATTAATACATTCAAGTCGGCCAGCCAAGCGTAAAAGCTCACCAATAGCGCAATGGTGGACAAAGGATTGTTTAAACTGGACTTAGTTAGGGAGATGTTGTTTCCTACATACCTCACTATATAGAAAATTATTGGGGAAGCAGGGAATTGAACTTTTAATCTACAAGTTTAAAATGTTGTATATTCAGCCCCAGGCTTGTTGTGTGTGTTGTTGATGTATACATTGATGTAGAAACGTTGAGTTAGATAAGCAAGACGTCTCGAAGTTAGTGGGTTAGGATAGTCATATTTATACCTGTAGATGGGACACACAAGCACAAACGTTTTAAATGTGGGAAATTGCCATGTTACCTGCTCACCTCGTTCTTACGAATGAAAACTGGGAAATGCAGTCAACCGTAGAATTTACGTATTTTCAACGAGGATATTTTCATAAATAAAATAAATAAATTATAGTTTTGTGACTAATAAAATTATAAATAAATCATTGTGTGAAAAGTGATTTTGTAAGACCAATATATACCGAAATCATTTGAGAAGGTAATAGAAAAAAGCCTTTACAGTTTAAAAACTTAATCTGAACATATTTTGTTTCTTAACCAAGAGTTGTGAAACTAGATTGGTATCAGGATAGACTGAGAGAAGAATTTAGTGTTAAATAATCAAGTTCGCATTATACATTTCAGAACAAACACTGATAGTTAGAAGATTTTGATATAATAATTGCGACATTTGCAGCAGAAAATGAAGCTGCTCATAATTCTCCCCGTGTCGTTTTGGTTATTTGCATGCGGGGTCGCCACAGGTGAGATGTGATGTTGACAGACCGGAACACATCTTGGCACGCGTTACACTCAACGATAAAGATTTGAATGAGAAAAGTTACATCGCTACAAATAGATACGCAAAGCATTATTACACACATACGTTTCATCACAAAGTTCCAATGGCAGCCACATTGTGCGAAGCGTGTAAACTTAAACGGATGTGCTGTAATAATGTAGCAACTGTTCGTGAGGCTGCGGGCATATCGTTGCACAAAAACTACCTTGGTTTTTATAATTTCTGTTAAATGCCAACATGTTTTCAAAACAAGAATTTATTACTAATTTGTTTTTTTTATTATCCTAGTTTCCAACATCACCGGGATATGTAGAAACGGGGTGGTGGTTCAACCCGACAACTTGTGCAATGGATTCGACGATTGCGTGGATGGGTTTGCGTCGGACGAGTGCGCATGCGCAGATACAAGGTACGCATGCGCAAACGACAAGTGCATACGAAGCATCAACCTTTGTGACGGCATAGACGATTGTCAGGATGGATTTGAATCCGACGAAGCAAACTGCGACGCAAAGTAAGCAGCACATTTGTTTAACTGCTTTCGAACCCAGGATCACTGGATCCTTTATTATAACAATTGCTTATCAGGCCCGGTTTCGAAACCAGGATCACTTGATTTTTTACATTCCTTGTATAATGCACCTCCTTGTATAATACTAATTGTATGACGTATCCACCAGCGTGTCCACCCTTATCGGCGCCAACTGCAAGCGTCGCGACTCGGTCAAGTGCGCTGATGACGTGACGTGTGTATCGCTCCACCAGATGTGCGATGGAGTTTACGATTGTCCGGACCGATCGGACGAAATATTCGGTGGACCAGGACTCAAGTGCGTCATCAAAACCTCCCGTGACGTCACCTGCACAATACCGCAACCGAATGTTTATGACGCCACAGGACAATGCTCACAAAATGAAGATGTTTGTTTCGATGAGCGCGGCGAAAGAACCGAAGGATGTTTCCAGTGTTTGGACGGCAAACACGTTAGTTCTGTTGCGTTTTAAATATTATAAACTTGTTCACAGTCGAATTGCTTGGGTGTATGTGAATATTAAGACATAAATTCACATTTGGACGACTCAATAGACTATGTGTACGCTGGGTTGAAGCAATGTAAACCGGCTTGCTCGGGTGTACAATAATGCGCCTTATGTGTACAGTCGAGTTGCTAAAGCTATTACCTTGTGTGGATAATCAGATATAATTTTTAATTTGAATGACGACTCATTAATTACCAATGGGTTGAAGTAATGCAAATCATTCAACAGAAGTCACCCTAACCCCCAAACCTTAACAAATTCTGCATGAATGCCGTTCCTCCGCAGATCATAACATCGTTCCAAGTATGCAATGGAATCCTGGATTGCTCCGACTTCTCCGACGAGTGTTTGTGCGAAGCAGTCAAAACCAAGTCGATCTGTCAAGATCTCTATGTTGCAGCGATTCAGCCAAGCGTGACTTGTATATATGGGATGGTCGACGTCAGAGATTCAGATGACGGAAACCCTGATTATTCAAACTATGAAACTGCACAGAACGGTAGGATAGAGCGAATTATGTTTTATTTTTCAACCGTTAACTTTTTTTTACTATTGTCGATAATCAACGTGCGATGCATCTTTAAATTCAGGCAGTCGGTGGATTGAATCGATATTTGCCTGTGGAGACGGCACATGTGCGCCATCTAGCGTATTATGCAACGGCTTTCAAGAATGCGAAAACGACGAAGATGAAAAATATTGTTTTTCTCCGTCTTCTCTCGAACTCGTCGATTCCTTGAACGTGAATTCCCGGGTGGAAAGCTCTTCGGTGGCAAGTTTTGCGAACCGGAGTAGAACCGCGAACGGGTCGGTGATTTGTAGCAACTCGGACCGGAAGTCGTTCTCAGCTGTCAAGTGTGACGGGAGTCCTGGTTGTGACATCATAGGGGAAGACGAATGCATTCCCGAATGCGGAGAGCTTCCGCCGTTCTGCCACGCGAACCTGACCTGCTTATGGGCGCCATATATATGCGACGGGATATGGCACAGCGACAACGAGTGTGGGGAAAGGATAATGGAGGAAGAGATGGGCTGCCCAGGGAGGTTCTACTGTGCAAACGGCCCCGCCATAAGTATAGGTGCTGAACAGGTGGGACGTGGCTCTTTGGTTGGTTGTATTAGTTGGTTAAGTCAGCCAAATAAGTATAGAAATGTTTAGGGCTGTTAGAATAGGAAAGGGAATTCATTTTTTCCTGTGAATGAGAAAACGCAAGGGGGTTAACACACGGGTAATCGTCATATTACCTAGCGCCCACCGTCGGGTTACCAGAGCTATTACGGTGTGTTGTGTATGATTGAGATATTTCTTTAATTAACTTACCCACCAGACTAATCGGTCGGAATCTCTCATGTAGCTGGTTATGGCACTTGGTCGATATGCCTGTGCCCACTGGATGGTTTGAACTAAAGCATTATCCACCCGATTACTCCGACACTTATTTCGATGTGACTCCTTTGCACAGACTTTTGTTCCACACCAATTTGTAAAAGATGATGAACCGTGTTAAATATGCGTGGTTTTACCCACGAAAAAATGTGTTAATGCGAACAAGTTAGCAATATTTAAAGTTATATTATGTCGAATAATCATGATGTATACCTAGCATGGCGCAGATACACAGGTTATAATTGGCAGGTATGCGATGGTACCATCAACTGCGACGACGAATCTGACGAATCCATGGAACGAAATTGCAACGACGGTCGGTTTTATTGTGAAGTTCGTTCCAACAAGTCAGGTGATCGAGCTTTCGTCCCTCAGAACCTGGTGTTTAACGGGAGACTCGATTGTAGCGACGGTTCGGACGAATGCCCGAGCTCCTTGGACGGGGATGCATTCAGTTCTAGACAAGAAATGATAAACAACGTCGTATTAAAGGCCATTTTATGGGTCATAGCGCCAGTCGCGCTCATCGGGAATTTGGTTGTGATAGTTCAAACCATAAATATCAAGCGAAAGCGATCGAAGCAGCAGAACCAAGTCTCAGAAATCCATCATTTTATGGTCCTCAATCTCGCGACTGCGGACGGGTTGATGGGTCTCTATTTGGTCATAATATGCATTGTAAGCACACAGTCTGCTGGGCAGTATTGCCACATGGATAAAATTTGGAGGAGCAGTTTGCTTTGTAAAGTTCTCGGAGCGCTATTGGTGGTGTCCACCGAAGCCTCGGTCATGATTCTGCTGACAATGGGAGGATTCAGGTTCTACACCATTTTCCGCCCTTTCGGGACACAGTTCTCTTCCAAAATCACAATTTGGAATAAAGTTTTTATTTTAACATCATGGCTTGTAGCTATTGTGCTTGCTGTTTTGCCGGTGGTTTTAAGTGACTTCGACAGTAACTACTGGGTGACAGGTCCTTTATTTATCGACGACACTGTCCCTAAGTCGGTCTACGAGGAATTGTCGGGTAAATTGGACAAAATGAAAAAAAGGAATAATTTAACCGAAGTAACAAGAAATATAACGACTGCAAACGTAACAGTTGCTTACAAAAGTTCGGTCACTCCGGATGTTAAGTTCAGAGGAACATTTGGGTACTACTCTCAGAACAGCATTTGCCTGCCAACTTTGTTCACAAGACCACCGGTGGCAGGTTGGCAGTATTCCGTTGCCATCGTCACCTTTAATTTCGTCACCTTTGCGTTCATGGTGATATTTTACGCGCTCATCGTGAAGTTATCAAGTGATGAGCGGGACAAACAACTATCTGCGAGTCTACCCCGGGGTGGGAAGCTAAACCACCGGAAATGTAAGCTGCAATCGCGGGTGACAAGACTCCTAATCACCGACTTCGTTTGCTGGATCCCGATCTGTATCATGTCCTATGTATACCTGGGGGGAGTGAACATCAACAACGTGGTATACGCTGTGTGCGGGGTGGTGCTGCTGCCCATTAACAGCGCATTGAACCCGTTGCTCTACGCCGGGATATTGGATTCAATGCTCAACACCTTGAAACAAAGATTTACAAAACCAAAAAGACAACCGACAACTATCGAGAGTAGAACTCAGATCAAATCAACCAGAAACAGTTTTCTGAAGCGAATAATCGATCGCAAATCGAGAAGCGAGAATTATGTGAGCTCGGAAAACCAGGTTTCCGTATGTTCAACGTGCACGACGAGTGTTGAATTCCCTGCTGTCCGTGCGACATCAACCTGAAAAGATTAAGTTTGACCCATGACATGGGGGGTTTTGAATGATGAACAATGATATGATATTCATGTTAATCCCCGTGAATGGGAAAACCAAGGGGGTTAACACACGGACAATCTTCAGATCACCTCGCGTCCACCGTCGAGTTCGCGTGTTAAATGATTATTATTACAGCAAACCTGTGACTGAATTTATATCATTTATTTCAAATAAAGTAGAATTAACACGCCTTATTGTGGTGAATTAAAGAAAATTCCGTAAAAAAAGATATAAATGAGCTGACATATTATCAGAGTCGTGATTTTTCACACATCTTGAAAAGTTAATTATATTCTGAATAACAAAACGTATTGGATATAATATCCACGTTACGTGTGTTGTGGTTAAGTTGCTTTAATCTCGATGATTGCTAGACACCACGTGACCTATTCCTAAGTGTGTTAGGCAATACATATATCTGTGACGTATATAATGTAACAGCTGCGTCGCTATTCTATCATCATAAAGACAATTTTGAAATTTCTAAAGAATAAACTAAAATGCTTAACAACAAATTAAAGCTATTTAAGAAATAAGAAGAACAATTACAAGCTGGTATCGATATAGATTTTTAATCAAATATATTTAAACCATCGGAACTTTGGAAATATGGTGCAAGCAGACATGTAGTGTGCTTATCAAGATTTCTGTACAATTATAAACTATCAGGACTTGTTGGGTAAATAGATGTCGAATAATACTCCAATAATTCTTCGACGAACTAAATGACATTAAAAATGACACAAAATATGATTACAATGTTCTACCATTGCATCGCCATGATATTTAATCATCGCACTGACATATTCCAGGGGACTTGTCACTGTAGGTCTGCTAATCTATCGCTATCTCGCGTGCGTATTGCGATGTCAGCGTTTCACTCGTACCCATACCCTGCAACATCTTTAAATTGCAAATTGCAACGAACTGCAGTGAGAAATAACGTACAATGCTGTGCCTGAACCAGCGCCATCAACACGGGCAGTCGGGGTATAACCGCCATACACGAGTCGCATGTGGAAAGGGAGGTTATATTTAGAAGTTCAACTGTATGTTTGTGTCACTGTGGTTTGCTCCATAATATTTTCAATTATTAGTTATAGAATTGAGACATGTATAAAAGCGCCAAATTACCATTGATCCTTCGATGGTGCGCATGTGCAGACAATGGTTAGAACGAAGGACCAATACATGATACAGATACAAAATATATTTTGCTGACTTGGCAGAAATAAATATTTTATGCTGGAAAGTTGGCGAAGGTTTGTAGAGCGTGTGTGGCAAATATGAAATATTCAGGTGGTTTCATACTTGGCTGTTCGTGAAACTATTTTGGTGAAGTTTAAGCGATTGTCTCCCGAATAGCAAGTTGATTTTAATATTTATAGAAGAATTTAAATAAAATAGTGTATTCTGATGGCGTCACCCGAAGAAGATTTAATATCGCCAGAGCCGGAGGTGTTTGAAGACCCACCATCCCCACACCCCAGGTGAAATGCTAACTTACTTTGCAATGCAAACGTTACATCATATGTATGGCAAGCCTAACATTGACCACATGTGACATATTAAGATAGGATATTGATGTTTATCCATGTGAATGGAAAAACGAAGCAGGTTAACACACGGGCAATCGTCAGATCACCTCGCGTCCACCGTCGGGTTACCGGAGCTATTGCAGTGTGTGGTGTATCATTGACACGTTCCTTCAATTTAGTAGAACCCATTAATCCGCTAGGTTTAGGCAGTTTCCGTTAAGTATCTTACCAAAGGACCCAACCAACTAGCTAGGGACCAGTTTCGTACCTTATACCTTTCGGTTGGAAGGCGACGAACTTACCAACCAAGCTAATCGGACAAAGGAAGCAAAGTATATTTAGCGTCTGATAGCATTGGGTAAGCTTCGAACCGAGATCTACTAAGATAAAAATGATGATAGGTGCCGGTCTGATCAGCACTAATTAATGAGTTGGAGTTTAAAGGTCATACTATTACCATGTGAGATTCTATTTACTAATTGTATGAAGCCATTTCAACCCCGGGCAACATTTGTTGGTTTCAGTTCATATATGAAGGGATTCAACCTCCCAGTTATAACATAACAATGTTATTGTATTTGCATCATTCTATTTAATATTTCAGCAGCGATTCCGAAGAATTCCAAAGTATTCCGAACTCTCCCGAAGAACCTTCGGATTCCGAAACAAGTAAATAGTTATAGAGCAATATAGATAAAACGCACAGGCCATGTAACTTAAAAATAGATGGTGCCAACGACTAATGTTGCGCACCGATAGCTCCTAATCAAGACACTCAGGCACAATACACACGGGTATTTCTCTTTTTCCAGAGTGATAAATTGTGTTAAAGATTATAGCTCGTAATGCGTTACGAAGAAACGAATGATTAAAATATCATCAGTAGCCCGGTAGCTCTCATTGTCACGTCATAATGCATTTTCCAATGACGTAAGCGACAATGGCGCACAGCTGACGCGACTCCACGAAATAAAACTGCTCAGCGTATTGATATGAGGTATTTAGAGTTAAAACCCGCCCAGATACAGTTGCTTCAGTTATAAGAAAGGTGTAGGAGCACAGGAATATCAGAGTTTATCCTGGTGGAAAGCATAATAAAGGTTATTGGAACATGGGCAATCGTCATTCTCTTACCACAGTTATGGTTTGTGCACGTATTGCATTGGGATATATACAATTTAGACAATGCTTATTTGTTCACCAGAATAAACCACTGTCCGCTAAGTGTTCGTCGAGCGCCGACTGCATAGACGCTCGTTTTGAGCCCCATGATTTGAACTGTTCGACCAACTGCCAGATGAAATAGTTTGTTAAAAATCATGCATGGGTCAGCATATATCGAAGTCATAGTAGTATTAGTCAGCATATATCGAAGTCATAGTAGTATAAGGACGATTGTTTATAAAATGACGCGTTTTACCGACTATCGTATTACGCTCGGTCTCATGTACAAACCAACAATAACATTTAATCTAAACCTGTATTATCAACCAGATTAATGTACTTGTTCACCGATAACATTAAACTACCAGGATACCAGGTGCTAGGCGTGCCACCCAGGAAAGAAGCTAAAAAAGTCTGTGGCGACATCACGCGGTTGCTCCGAGATAAAAAGTCCTCCACTAGGGGGTCACGTATGTTCAGAAAGAGACGGAAAAGATCGGAGAGATTTTCAATTGTTGGTTACGGAACTCAACCAGTGGACACAGATACAGTAAGTTAATCTAATTATTTGTATGCACAGGTGTGTGCAACAGGTATACAAATAACCATAGTGCACCCTAATGGTACCGCTAACCCGATCACAGGGGAAATCCCCATTCACCCCCCTAACCCATTCATCAGGAAATCCCAATCTATCCAATGCAAATACTTTTAAAGCTTAATAACCACATTCTATCACATCAAACCTATTATCCGGTCAATAATATGCACCCACTAAGCCTTATAGGAATGTTAACCAAAAGGTCAAAATGTTTTGTGATGCTTTCCTAGTTAACTTGCTGGTGTTTAAATATAATGGTAATAATGAACAACAACACACAAATTGCTTTTTTGCATGGTGATTTTAAAAGCCTACAGTTTCGAAGAAGACCGGTGAAATTGGTATTTTTACCAATTTCATTTTAAACCTGGCATAGCCTATAGCCGAAAATAGGCAAACCCATCCATAATTCCACCGATCAATCCTCTAGGATTGTAGCACTGGAAGAGACAAAACTGATTCGGCATATTCGTTCGGTTCTACAGACGACGAAATAGCGGCTTACGACCGACCAGGTCCACATAACGTATTGGAGCGAGAGAACCGATTGTCCACCACAGAACAGGTTAGTGGACCTACCTAATATGTGGTGGGACGAATATATGTAGGATTTGCATTTTATGTTGATTAAACCCAGTGGATTAATATTCTAGTCCTAACGGGTCGTCCAAACTAAAAGCTATGTCTGATTATTCACATAATGTAATAGATCCGGTAACTCGACTGTGGGCATGAGGTGTATTACTGTGCACCTTGGCAAGCCACTTTACATTGCTCCAACCCAGTGGTTTTTCCAAAACTCGGATTTCATCGTATTTATCAATCATAGAGTGGTGTGAAAACTGCATGTGGCCGTTACAAATATCTTGATGTAATGTTCGAAGTTAACCTGATCTTATTACACCTGCTTGCAGTTGTTGCACAACCAGCACCGACATTTAGCGATGGACGCAGCTCAGATGAAAGGCAAAGGAGCCAAACTGTTCGCTCGCCGACAGAGAAGAATGGAGAAATACGTCCTGGAGAAGAAAAACGAAGAGAAATCCGAGACTTCGGATGCAGATTCGATCAAACAAAATGGAAGATGCCAACAAGAGGGATTTGTGTCAAATCCTCCAAATCCGAACTCTTCACCGCAAATGAGTAATGAAAGAGGATTTACTCCGGTATCTTTCTCCAACATCCACTCCAGTGTTCCGGATCACCGCGGGATGGATCGACCTCGCAGAGATAAGGTCAGCGAAGAAGGAGTTGATGTGAAGTCATCGAGAAGAAGATCTGGTAGCAGGACTCGACCAAGTAGCAGAATGCCGTGGACGAATGGTTGGTGGGAGTAATGTGATTACAACACAAATATAACATAATAGTGTTTAAAGAAGGTAATTTAAAAATGTACAAGACAAATTTAGCATACTAGTTTGATGGGTTAATTAAAATAATCTTTTTAAAATTAGCATCCGAGGAAAGATGTAATTTTTTCGTTTTTTCGTTTTATTTCGTTTGAAATCGTTTTTAGGTTCAAGCGGGCGGTTTGCAAGCGCTGATTGGTCAACTGATGACGAGTCAGCTGACAGAGGCCGTCCAATCACAGCCCAGCAAAAGGGACCCCAAATCGCGTATAGGAAAGTGCAGGCTCCAACCGCCCCTAAACCCCCAATCGCCCCAACTTTGAACATAGACGTACAGAAGGCAACGAGAGATTCGGGGGTTAAAACGAATAATGTCGGGAAAGCCCCGGAAAGCGCCGGGTTATCGTTTATCCCAGATACGCCGACGAAAAGTTGGAGGTCGGTGCGATTTGTGCCACGGAAAGGACGTCCTCAGACTCCAGGTGACGTAACAAATCTCTTTGTAGCTCGGCCCGGTGGTTTGGCGCAAAATATTTATGTTTAAATGTTGTGCCGTTTGTGTTTAGTTCATTGATATATTAAGTTTATAATTTATTGTAAGTACTGTCGAATGGTTAACAAATAAGGGTATCACAAAGAGCCTACTGTGGGTTCGGATCTAAGCCCGATAAAAAAATGTATTGTAATGTAAGTCTTGACATATTATTTATTTTAAACTGCTACGCAGAAAAAGCAATAATCTAATTAATTATTCCAGCTCAGTCGCCACAAGTCGCATATCCGTGCATATATGAGAAGGAGAAGATACCAACCCCTCAACCCACCCACCAACCAGCTCCCGTTCTCCAACCCACCCGCGTTCGAGCGTGGTCCAAAGCTCCTTGTGCACGAACAACTGCCAGACTCCCACCCACCGCTACCCAACCTCAATGTAGTCCTTCAGTGGCGTTGCTGCAGCATCCCTTACAAGCGCGCTCTCCCTCACCCTTCCGGAGCTTCGAACACATCAGCGCCACCCCAAATATACAACCAACTGTGGAATCTAACCAAGAGGAAATTCTTCAAGCGACAAGGAATCTAAATATTAGTTCAGCAACACAACAAACCAACCAAATCAAAATTACTTCGCCGCTCAAGACCGACATGGCACATTCAAGTACCGTTCAGGAAGTAATCCTACCAGGTACATCGCACACGGTTGCTCAACTTGGGGGAGAAGTCTTGCCGCCACGAATACATTTCGAGGAGGAAAATGATGTTGAAAACGAGCTGGCGCTTCTGCCACCAAGTCCAAAGGTGACCACACAACAACCCGTGCTCCCGAGGCCCCACAGTGCAATACAACCAAACAATACAAATGTGGCTCCAAGTTTGCAACCGGGGACTTATCAGTCTTCTCCAATCAGGGGAATTACCCCGCAACCGTCCACAGCGGAACCGGAATCAGGAAAGCCGAAGATAGCTGCGTGTTTGAAGCTTCTAGACCCGTCGAAGGGAAAATACGAACCGAAGATGGAATTAGTTTACAAACAAACCCCAACACTAGGAGCGATATTGGATGGAACGACGCAGCAATCGTTAGAACGACCCCAATCACGGAACAGGTGAGAACATTCCCTTCATTATTGTGACTTCACAAATGGTTGGAAGTTAATACTGAAACTGCAAGCGTGCCACGACTCAAAATCCTGACATAGGAAGTCTTAGATTTTTTTACAATTTAAAATTAAAGCTTGCAAACTAAACTCAAAACCCTCCAAATTTTAAATGTTGAGCCCATACCCCCTCCGTACATCGGAAACATTTTTCCAACAAACAGCTAGCAGATGCACAATCAACACCTTTACTTTACAAAGCACTGCTCCACGATTACAAAACTTTATAGCTAAACGAGAACACTGGCGCGCAGCCTAGCACATGCTGCTTTCAACCAAACAGACATTGGGAAATTACTATCATTGTTACTTAGCAAAACATTTGAATACCATGACTAAGAGAGGGTACCACTGGTCACATTCTGCCGCGCAAAGAGGTCTATTAATTGGTTATACGCCATCTATAATTACCATCTGCATAACATGAATGCACAATCGTCCTACTACCTCAAATAGTTATCATAGATATTACAATTACATCATTAAAACATGACTTCACTTATGTTTCAGCTACGTTCCTCAGCAATTCAACAAACCGATTGTAGACAACCAGGGTATTCCCCCAAGTAAATACTCCCGACCGACCAAACCTCCGAAAACGAATGAAAGCCCGGTGTCCCTTGGAAGTATTGCAGGAGGTAAGATACAAAAAGCTGGTGAAATAGGGAGAAACTTTTCAATGATGATCAAAAGGCGAAATATTTGTTCGGAAATATCGACCTGCTCATGACGTTGCACTTTATAGTGAAGCCAACTTAAAGTTAACGCAATGCGTAACCAGTGTTCAGACACCAAGTATGTAGATTATATCAAAACTGCTTGTTAAACAATATTCTTGGGAAATATCAGTCGAATAGCTGGTGGGTTGGTGTGTCGCCTTTCAGCAGAAAGGTTGTGGACTAGAAAGTGATCGCTAGCTAATCGCTTGTTGGCTTTGGACAAGGCAAAAAGAACATCGCTTTAACTTAGTAAATTAATGGATTCTAATTTTATATTTAAAGCATTTGATTCGTACACAACACATGCAATAGCTTAAGAAATCCCACGGTAGACGTGAGGTGATCTGAAGTCATTCGTGTAATAACCCCCTTCGAGGTAATCTGGCGATTGGTGCTGTAACAACTTTCTGGTTTTAAAATTCACGTGGTTGAAACATTAATATCCTCCAATGTATATATTCACAACCCCAGCAGATCATTTTGACGGGAAATAGCGGCAGTCAGAATTATCACAGAGAGATTACACCAATTACACAAATAGCGACAAGCATGTTCATAAATTGTGAAATATATGAACAACATTCAGGCCCGGTGCTAGGAACCGCGGGGCCCAATTAGAAATGTGATGGCGGGGCCCCTACTCTTCATAGCAAAATTTATGGGTGTTTATATATCATAAAATACATACCAGTACATACAAACTACAAAAATAGACATTTAATACTTACTATAAAACAAATTAAAGGTAATGTGGCAGGGTTGCCAGATCCCAGTGATCAAATAAAGCCAAGTCGAGAAAAATAAAAAGCCAAAAAAAGCCAAATCATTTTACTAACTACAAAATTACAATTATAGTTACAAATTGTACATAAATTACATAAAAACGCCTTCTTTAAAAAGCTTGTCCTCTTCACTGTTAATAGACGCAGTAGAGGATTTCTTACAATACAAAATGTCTGCTTTGAATCTATGCAACATTTTGGTTGAAGGAGCAAATTCTTAACAACATTTATTAAAGGGCAACAGTTCTGCTCTAATACTAGTGATTGCTTCCAATAGAGACAGCTGAACTATATTTATTGCTTTAGTTTTTATACAAGTTAATAGAGAGAACACCCTCTCCACTACAGAATGATGAAACCAGAATGTACACCTAACACTGTAGAGTCGACACTGACATCTGTAAAAACTATACTACTACAAAAGTTGTTAAGTACACTAGTTAGCAGCATTGTTGCACCCTAAATATAGGTATTTATAGAATTATGTTAAATTTCCATTAAAAAAGCCAAAAAAATGCCAAAGAGCCAAACAAAATATCAAAAGCCAAACACTTACAAAACAAGCCAATTTTGAGCAATTTGGCGTTAAAAAAGCCAACATGGCAACCCTGTAATGTGGATGCTTTTTTACGATATATAGTTTTACTTCCAAACATATATATTGTTTGGCAACCATATTCATTATGACGTAACAGGCAGACACAGAAATATAAATTTGACTTAGTTACGATGCACAACAAATTGATATTATGAGAAAGAATATTATTTCACTTTTTATTTTACGTTTCAGTAGTATTTTAAAACTCGTAATACAGAAAGACACCCGCTAGCGCGAGGCCCCTTCAAGGTGCGGGGCCCAATTTGATCTAATCGGTCAAATCGGCCTAAAACCGGCCCTGATAACATTTATAAAACATGACCTTGCTGTAATTATTTGTCCCTGTATCAGCCGGACTGCGCGGCAAAGGAGCAAGAATATTCGAGAAGCAGCAGCAACGGATGCAGAGATACACACAAGAGGCGAGCGGTTGCAAACAGCAGGAACCGCCACCAGAAGCGCAACCCTCACACTACCGCAAACCGCTGAGTTGCTCCACCCAACCCAAGCCCGCACCTGCTGTGCGAACCAAGGAAAATATGGGGCATGTGCTCGGGGAATTTCGGAAGTTTTCGGATTCCGAATCACCGGTAAGTGGTTCATTAAGGACGAATTTGGCGTTAAATAAGGCTAACTGTATAATGATTGTTGACGAAATATTGGCAATAGTCTGACTTGAGCTTATTGGTTTATAAAGTCGCCTTTTAGCCGAATGGTTGTAAGTTCGAAAGCCCGTTAACGGACATTGTATGAACCCAGTGGATTAATGGTTTCTACTTAATTAAAAGAACGTGTGAATCATACACAACACATTGCAATAGCTCCGGTAACTCAACTGTGAGCGCGAGGTGATCTGATGATTGCCCGTGTGATAACCCCCATTACGTTTTCCCATTCACGGAGATGAATATCCTATCCTGTCATCAATACAGCTTGGGGTAAAGTGATCGAAATCTTTTAGTTACAAAAAACGGAATATTCGTATATTTGTCGAATATTCACATATTTGGAATATTGTCGGTCTTGAGCGGCGAAGTAATTTCGATTTGGTTGGTTTGTAGTGCTACTGTACTAATATTTAAGATTACTTGTCGCTTGAAAAATTTCCTGTTTAAAAAAACGTAATATTCACAGAAACGACCGAGCGCCAATCGGAAAGGAAGAAGTCGCGACCCGTGTCACTACCAGCATTATTACGTTGCGCGACGCCCGCCTTCTGCTATTGATTTCGTTTGCACTGATGACGCAATGTCCGATACAAATTCTGCCACGTCATCGCTGTCGTCATCGTACGATCTGGGGTCGACGTGCTCATCCAGACGTTTGAATGGCGTCATGCAACGTAATGATGACGTAAGGGAGGCGCAGCAGCAGAGAGGTCCACCACCAAAGGTCGCCCCGAAGCCGAAACTCGAAAGATTCCTGAGCGCAGATCCAACGTTGGTGGCGGACCGACCAGGTAGGAAAATCATGTTTATCAATGTGGGTGGGAAAACACAAGGGGGTTTACCACACAACGTCAGGTTATTTCACGAAAAGCTACTACAGAGTGTTGTGTATGGTTAAATATATCCTCCTGATATGGTTTTATGCATTAATTCACTGGGTGCAATGATCAATAAGTGCTTCAGACACAGCCGATCAAGCAGCGGCTAGTTTCGATCCTACAACCCATCAGCTGACGGCCGACGCTTTACCCGACGACTAATTTACGCTTTTAAATACGTGAAACGAGTTCGTGATAGTGAGGTTTGTGTCGGACGTAAACATTGTTGAAAAAAAATTTCCCAGCAGTTCTTGGCACTTTTTCACACGATAGACCCGAACTTAGTTGTGCATAAACCCCTCCAACGGCACTTCCTGGTTGCTTTACATCATAGCTATATCTAGTCACCCTACCATGCTCTTCAACTAAGGATATAATCATAATTGCACCCTGTGTTTTTAGGATGATTGTGATAGTTATAACAGGGGTTTGGGTGCGATTACCCATGCAAACAACCAGATCCAACAACTATTGCCATCAGTTGCTTAAATTGTCTTTTATCGATCTATTTTAAACAACGCATGTGTATTGTCCAAGGAAACCATATAGAACGTGGTAAGGGTGGATATCGAAGCTGGAACCCATCAGAACCCCCGGTCTTAACCGCAAGACCACGCGTGATTAAACTAGTTGTGTACATTCCCAAATAATCGTTTCCACAGACGAAACTAAAGATGATGGAGACAACATTGATGTAAACCATCAATTTGGGATCAATAATGGAGAATCACACAATACTGGGAACGAAAATGGTGGCTCCTTGAACTCAGCACCCGTGAACGGGGATAGAGAAATCTCGAAGCCGGCATTTTCCGTTTGGTCTCCGGGTAGTGGAAGCTCGGAGATGCCGACTTTCCCCAAGTTACCCCCGCCTCCTAACTACCATGACGTAACCCCAGCTCCATCGGTGATTCCCCGCCCCACGTTTAACGCAATCAAACACGTACAACAAGCAGTCAATGGAGTTATCCCTGTCACCGAGAGTCCCCCGCAAGTGACGGTCGCAAAACCTCGCTTCACGACCACTAAAACCCCTGAAACGTGGAAACCTAATTTATAAATTCCTTTCAAATCGTGGAAAACACTAAACAATGCTGTACAGAACAGAATAAGCGTATTTAGCAACCGTTGGTAAGAGAATGACGTAGGAGTTTGTTTCGAACCAAGTATTTTGTATAACATCAAGTTGTACAAACTGTATTTTGTATTTGTTGCAAAGTTACAAATGTTATGGTGCATGTGTTTCTAAGAGAAGCCAATATTGAATAAACGTTTTGCGTTCAATTGGTGCTGAAGTGTACTCTTGTTTATTATAGGGAGGAATCTGCAAATCTGAATGAATCGGGTCATAAATGAAAAATTTTGCTTAAATATTCTAATGTAGTTTTAATATTACTTTATATGTCGAACAACCAATATCCATGGACTGCTAGCACAAGGTGTCTTACGATACCCGTGGATAAAACCTGGCTTCCCACCCACGAGGATATGAATTAACCAACCATCCACACAATGTAATAGCTCCAGCAACTCGACTGTAGGCATGAGGTGTCTTACGATAACCGTGGATAAAGCCTGGCTTCCTATCCATGAGGATATAAATGGACCAACCATCCACACACCGTAATAGCTCCACCAACTCGACTGTGGGCATGAGGTGTCTTACGATACCCGTGGATAAAGCCTGGCTTCCCATCCACGAGGATATAAATAAACCAACTGTCTACACACTGTAACAGCTCCAGCACTCGACTGTGGATATTTTATCTGCATACATTTTGTGTATGGATTGATATGGATGGTAATAATTTATTTGGATAAACTTCTGCACTAAAAATAGCTTGCAATTGTTTGAATGTGTTAGTCCAAACATAAAGTCTGCTGGTTAATCAGTAGCAATATGGTTGTATTGGACTTCATTACGCCACCATCGAGTACTAGCTGTTGGCTTTGATCCCACCACCCCCCTATCCACTTGCTTCGTCTGAAATTCTTATTATATTCCAACATAGGTGATGCTTGCTAAGCATCTTCCGGAATGCACCATTCGGATACGCCATTGCGTCATACAGAATGCGCCACTCTGAAACATCATTTTCAAATTTCACTTCCTCATGAAATTGAAATATTTCTTCTGCGTGATTTTATTTTTGTTATTTATGAAGCCAACAAACAACTCATTGCGAAGAAGACTGAAAAGGTAAGTCGCGCGCACGTTGAGTCACATATAATACGAACGTACAAAGTTACCTCATGACACTTTATAAACTACAACAGTTGGCGGTGACGTTTAATAAAGTCATGACGTCATCTCACAAGTGTTCGGCGTCCCAGGGGTATCGCGCAGGCTTCGGTTCCATCAAGTGACATCTCAATCCAGTTCCAACCGAGCTAATACCAGCGTCTCTACGCCGAGGACGGGGCATTGGAATGTAAGTTTCAACTTCGTTAGTTTGTCGAGTATTCCACAGAATGGTAGTAGGCCAGTTTAAAGTCAGGTCTGCCACCAATGTATGGAAACCAGTGTCCGTGCCGATACCGAAGGGAGAGAAATTGAATCTTCAAACAGTCCACCCCCCGCCCACTGCGCACAAACCAGGCGGAAAAGTGTACGTTTACATGTACGAGACACCCGAGAACGGCAGCACTTATTCCCAAGGCGGCAAAATTCCAACGAACGGGAAGATATTTCTCTCCCCACCTGCCAATGGACCGACTTACAAGTTTCCGTGTTCGAATGAGATAGGTCCGACGAACGGAAGGAAAACGCCCGAAGTTCGGTTGAAGGAAAGATCGAAGAAAAACAGCAAAGGCTACAAAGTGATAGCAGACGTGGTAAGTGCGTGTTATTGCAATTCTTAGTTTGGTAGGATATTTATTTATACCCCCGTGAATGTGAAAACCAAGGGGCGTTACCACACGGGCAATCGTCAGATTACCTCGCGCCCACCGTCGGGTTACCAGAGCTATTGCAGTTTGTTTTGTATGATTCTCACGTTCCTTCAATTTAACAGAACCCATTAATCCGCTGGGTTCAGGCAATGTCCGTTAAGTGGCTTGGCCAAGAACACAACCGACTTTACCTAGCGACCGGTTTCGAACCTACAACTCTTCAGTTGAAAGGCGACAAACTAACCCACCAAGCTTATTCTTACATTTAATCCCCTTTGATTATGCTCATTAGTGCTTAACCTAGCTTCACTTTATAAGCCAACCATTCACAACAACAACACAAATGAGCCGACCGACGTTTGCCAAGTAATATAAAACTAGGCACTGTAATGTAGAAAAATAAAACAAAAAGTAGTGATCCAATATTGCGGTCTGGTCAGAATCAACTGACCATAAAGTGTGATTAAAAAACGCTTGCTCATTTCTGTTTTTATATTATCACGAAATCAATCATATACGAGTCGGTGGTGTTAGCGATTCGGCCACGCGACCACTTTTACCTCGCATATTTCATATATATAAATATTTTAAAGGTAAATGCGCAGTAATTTTAACCGGGGCAGAATTAGAACTCATGACGTGGTCGTTACCATTATCGTTATATATAGTCGGTATTTGTATCGCTCGCGTTCGGCCACACCGTACCGGTAAAACCGCAGTCTGTATGCGTTTTATTTTAACTGTGCGTCATCTGACGTCACGGCTGGAAGTGTCTCCAGAACTCACGTGCCCAACAGCGCCACCTAACCACTTATTTATATCTCCAGACGAACAAGACGGAGCGGCCAAGTTCCAGGGGAGGGCGCATGTTTATGAAGCAGAAGGACAGAATGGATAAGTTCACAAGCCCCGGGAGTGTAGGGCAGCGCATGGAAGAGCGGCCGTCGTCACCGGTTGGAATGGAATCCACTCCCTGGGATTCCCCTGAATCGAATCCCAACATCAA
This sequence comes from Ciona savignyi, assembly GCA_000149265.1. Lineage (NCBI taxonomy): Eukaryota > Metazoa > Chordata > Ascidiacea > Phlebobranchia > Cionidae > Ciona > Ciona savignyi. The sequence goes on from CH002027.1 coordinate 128,660, forward strand.
GTATCTTCCCGTGCACGTCTACAATGCTCCCTTCAAGAATGGCTATGAAAACGGGGAAAACCCTCATTTTCTCTCCCCAGAATACACCAGGCACCGTCCAGAAAGCGCAGGTGGTGGTACAGCGCCACCACGTGCATGGAATCAAAGTTCGATGACGTCACCAAGATGCGGTTCAGCGCCGCCACATGAGCTCAACAATGGCGACGATCAAGGTTGCATCACCGGTACCATCAACGGCTGCAAGGCAGGTTCGAAATACGGGGTATCGGCCGCCTCTCTAAGCTTCAACGCCAGGAAGCACAAGGCGAACCCGTGCAGAGGAGGCATTCTCAACCGGGGTGTGTATGTGACGCAGCCCCATGCTCATTTGGACTTCAACGCGAGAGCTGTTGGATGGAATCGCGACTTCGCGCGAAACTATTATGCAAACTAACTATTTTTGACGTCATCATTTTGTTTAAGATAAGAAACTTTGTAACGATTCATTGATTTTGCGACTTTGCTTGAAAATAAATCGAACCGGTAATCATGTGAGCGGGTTTTTACTTGGCTTTGTTTCGATACCATTATCCAAGAAATTGAATATAAATCGGTTGTGTTATCCATTCGGCCACACGACCGTATTCATTTGTGAGAGTTACGACTGAGTTTACAGGCCGAACACTGTTCGGTTATATGATGAATTCGAGGATGTAATAATTATCAATATTGAATAGACGGTAAGTTTTAATAACTCCAACAAAACCAGTTGCAAAAAAAACTTTGGATTAACTTGGTGGGAAAGTGTGTCGCCTATCAGAGATATAGTTCGAAAGGTCGGTTGTTTTTTTGGGCTAACGGACATTGCTTGAACCCAGTGGATTAATGGGTTGTACTAAATTAAAGGAACGTGTGAATCATATACAACACACTGCAATAACTCCAGTAACCCGACCGTGGGCGCGAGGTGATCTGACGATTGCCCGTGTGTTAACCCACTTGGTTTTCCCATTTACGGGGTCTAACATGAAGATTCCAACCCAAAATGTTGGCTTTAGAATTGGAACCCAGCATTTAATTGAGTTGTAAAACTAAGTCTTCCTATAGTAGAATGTTAAACGATAGTGCTAGGATGGGTTTGGGACAAAGAAAACATTTTTAGCTATATAAATCAGTACACGAATCGGTCGCGTTAACCATTCGGCCAAATGATCATTAACGTAGGACAGTATTGGAGAGAATGGTAGATTTGTTTAATTGTACGCCTGCTTATGACAAATCCTCATTACGCCTCTCGCCAAAATATCTTGACCATGCGATGCTTGTGGGTACCATCTAATAAAAGTGTTTTTAACTTAATTCGGATTCCTGACATACGGTTAAAACAGAACAAACGTTTACATGATAAACTTTTCATTTAGGATTGCGATAAAACATATTTCATTAACATATATATCACATAACATTGGTCGGTGATTGGTGGAGTTTTAACAATTGGTCCCCGCTGTATGGCTTGTTGGTCACTTGAGTGCGCTCAGGAGCTCTGTAGTCATGGAAGCCGTCGGAAAAATGGCGCGAAAGTTGGTCGTTTCAAAAATACATAAAAATGATTTTCACAAGTATAATCCCGGCGGGGAAACCCCTTGGGAAATCCCGCAATGCGCACAGTAGGGAGTACGAAGGCACGATAGAAATCATACAAAGCGATAATAAGATTTCGGTGGCGCTAAAATAATGAGATCTCTATTAAAACAACAGCTCGGCTAAAACCAAACGGAACTCGGAACAGAGGGGATTATGACGACACAGATGATGACGTCATACCTGAGACACTTGCTCGGAATTCTCACGAGTTTCTGAGGAAATAAGTAGAAAGCTTAGTTCGTGTCGTAGATGTCTGTGCTTCGTAAAACGTGGACCAACTATAACATACTATCTTAATACTGTAAACCAGGGGTCGGCAACCTTTTGAATGCAGTGTGCCATTTTATGAATAATTTCATAATAAAATGAACTTCGCGTGCCCACTATTGTTATGTTCGGTTTGCATATTCAACTACCTAATTTGAATAATCATATGTTGGTAATAAAGACTGTTGATTTGTGCAGTGTAGACATTTAAGGTTTGCACATGCTTGTTGTATAGATATTGCGTGAGCGTCAAATCCCGCGCCATAAAAAACTCCCGTGTTCCGCAAGTTACGACCCCTAGTGTACACACGGATGCTACAAACCTATGTTGAACGATCGGTAGTTGGTCGTCGTGAAGCGACTTTGTTTTAAATGGATTTGATTGACAGCTTCGGTGTAGGTGGGCAGTGAGCGGCGATCCAACCCTGTTCGTTGCTCGGTGGCTGTTATTAAGGAAGGTGTTATAGAGGGGGGCGGTAAAGGGGGCGTGGCTGTTATACAGGTGGCTGTTATAGAGGTGGCTGTTAGAGGAGGCTTTTAAATAGTGGGCTGTCATAGAGGTAGGTGTTGTTATTGAGGAAAATATTATGATTATAGATGAACCAGGTTAGCACACATTAACGTGAGATATCACATTGGAAGGAAATGCGGTGTCAACACATGGTTTGCCAAACCACACAGTGACACAGACGTTTCCATGCTCAGTATTATTCACATGACAGTGTATTTATATCGCCGTGTTCGATACTTGGACTATTACAACAAACCTCATTTAAGTTGCCACTTACTCTGGTTGAATCCGATTCGTCCGTTTCCAATCACGTGACCATTGTTCAGCCACCCGTTGTCCAATCGGGAGCCAAGTTTAGCAACGGAAGCATCGAATGAGAGGTTGGAGGTCGGGGAGGGAGGGGGGGAGTCGGGACTTCCGTGGGTGCTAAGTCGGAGTTGTCGTGATCTCGCGAAACTGGAGGGGGGGGGGAAGTTAGAGCAGAACATCTTAGGGACACATTTACCCTTAGTAGACACATTTCCGGATAAGTGACCCAATTTAGCATAATTACCCACCTGGTTGATCTTTGGGGTGGGGCAGGGGCTGGTTTCTTCTCTTTACTTGTGCGGGGAGTGATGTGGCTCCCGTGGGGGGTGGTTTGGGACCCGTGTAGAGTTGGGTGTAGGTGGTCAGGTTGGTGCTTTGGGGGATTCCCCGATTTTGATATCATGGGGGTGGATGGAAGGCTTGCACTGCTGCCCCACGCTGAAAGTGAGGAAAAGGGGGTTAAACGGGGGTAAGTTAGGGGAATTCCCATTAAAATAACACAAAGCACAATTATTAAATTAGACATATTGTACGAAATTCGTGAATTACAAAAATAAAACAACAAACATTTATTAATACTTAGTTCTAAATGATATTGAAAAATTATTTTATTGTTTTAAATCAAAACTGAATTCTGCAATCGCAACACATTTGGAGCAACAAGGAATCAATGAAAGAATATTTGGAAGAAAATGAAGAAGTTGTCGTTGACATTTTACCTGTTATCGTCTGTTGGGGGATTTCCCCATCCAGATCAGTCTCGCTCCAATCCTGGCTCGTTTTCCTGCGTGGGTGGGGACCAGGTGATCCATGCAACAATTGTGGGGGTATGTTGGGAGTCATTGTAACCCCGTTCATTTCATGGTGGGGGTCGAAGTGAGAGGTGGGGGTGATGGGGCTAGACCATGGTGACATGTTGAGGGTAGTGGGTCTTTGTGGGGGGAATTCCTGGGCCGGGTACTGCCAGTTTAAACTGGGGTCCTCAGCTCTAGCGGGGATGGATGTTCTTGAAGAGTTGGGGGTCGATGTTGGGGTGAATTGGGGGTAAGATGGGGTGTCAAGTGCTTTTAGGGGGGTTGAGAATGAATTCTTGGAGGTATTAGGGGTGTGGTATATTGAGTGGGGGGTGAAAACAGTGTCACCCATGGGTGATAGAGGGGAGGGGTGGCCCAACGACGCTTGCTTGATGAAAGACTTGGGTGAGGATGTCCGGGTTGGTATGACACCTTCGTAACATGACTCGGGGTAATTATTCAACGCGGGGTCCGATTTACTAAGGCTGAGCCGCTTCGTGCTCGCTAAGTTGGAATCCTCGCAAATCGGGGGGGAATTCCTGCGACGAGGGCGAGAATTCTGCGGTCGTTGGTTCTGCAGCTCGAGAACAAGCTGATCTTCCAACAATGCCTCTGGGGTCTTGGGGTCGGGTTTGTGTTGCATCCGATACCTCATCATTGCGTGTCGCTCGCATATCAGGTAATCGTGGATTCCTTTCACCACCCCCTTCCCGAACCCCCGGGGAACGACGTACATGGGTCTGTTCACCCCTGGAGGCACATGGCCCGGGTATAGAGTGGGTTCTGAAGGGTAACCCCCTTGTGTGTAATAGTTCGAAGGATCTTTTTTGTCTGGTCGCGGGGAATCCCGTAAACCCCTAAATCCAGATAAAAAAGTCTGTTCAACTTTGTCGTTTTCCACATCTGTGGGGGGTTGTCTTCGTGGGTTGGGTTGGGTTTCCCCATATGGTTGCCTTCGTGGGTGAGGGGCTGCATCATTCACCCTGCCGTGATATTCATGTTAGTTTCACCCGTTACCCCAACTAACTTTGCCACAAGATATTTTAGTTGACATAAATAATGGCTCAGATACACAGGCACCCACATAATGGCTCAGATACACAGGCACCCACATAATGGCTCAGATACACAGACACCCACATAATGGCTCAGATACACAGACACCCACATAATGGCTCAGATACACAGGCACCTACATAATGGCTCAGATACACAGGCACCCACATAATGGCTCAGATACACAGGCACCCACATAATGGCTCAGATACACAGGCACATACATAATGGCTCAGATACACAGGCACCCACATAATGGCTCAGATACGCAGGCACCCACATAATGGCTCAGATACACAGGCACCCACATAATGGCTCAGATACACAGGCACCCACATAATGGCTCAGATACACAGGCACATACATAATGGCTCAGATACACAGGCACCCACATAATGGCTCAGATACGCAGGCACCCACATAATGGCTCAGATACACAGGCACCCACATAATGGCTCAGATACACAGGCACCCACATAATGGCTCAGATACACAGGCACCCACATAATGGCTCAGATACACAGGCACCCACATAATGGCTCAGATACACAGGCACCTACATAATGGCTCAGATACACAGGCACCCACATAATGGCTCAGATACACAGGCACATACATAATGGCTCAGATACGCAGACACCCACATAATGGCTCAGATACACAGGCACCCACATAATGGCTCAGATACACAGGCACATACATAATGGCTCAGATACACAGGCACCCACATAATGGCTCAGATACGCAGGCACCCACATAATGGCTCAGATACACAGGCACCCACATAATGGCTCAGATACACAGGTACCCACATAATGGCTCAGATACACAGACACCCACATAATGGCTCAGATACACAGGCACCCACATAATGGCTCAGATACACAGACACCCACATAATGGCTCAGATACACAGGCACCCACATAATGGCTCAGATACACAGACACCCACATAATGGCTCAGATACACAGGCACCCACATAATGGCTCAGATACGCAGACACCCACATAATGGCTCAGATACGCAGGCACATACATAATGGCTCAGATACACAGGCACCCACATAATGGCTCAGATACACAGGCACATACATAATGGCTCAGATACACAGGCACCCACATAATGGCTCAGATACACAGGCACCCACATAATGGCTCAGATACACAGGCACATACATAATGGCTCAGATACACAGGCACCCACATAATTGCTCAGATACACAGACACCCACATAATGGCTCAGATACACAGGCACCCACATTTTGTGCTCAGACACTAACAATATATCATGATCTACCAATTTAGTTGGTCGTGGTACAACACTATAATAAGTGAAAGAGGGTAGGAGGGAAACTGATTACTAATACTATGGAAAAGAATACTAACCCTTCCCTAAATACTAATTTAAACCCCAGAACTAACCCTCAATCAAACCAAAGCCATAGAATCAACCCAAACTTTAACCTTAGCCCTTACGCTATCCCAAACACCCTAATCTTCAATTTAGTGTGCAGTTTCCCTCCTTTTCTCCCTTTGTTCAAACACACCCTACACAGTGGTACACCACACGATCAATAATGACACCAGGACCAGATATAATGCCAACATGGATCAAATGAATTGAATGGAAAACACACCCTTAAACGTGGGTATTCGCTATTATATGGTGCAACTTATACAGTGTTATACACCTAGCTTGGTGTAAGACTCATTTGTTGTGAGGTAGGAGGTAAAAATGGCATCTTAAATGTTGGTATGAATATTGTATAATGAATGATTTTGTGTTCATTCCTAACAAAGTTGATTAAATTAGATTGTAGCTGATATTACGGGTGGTACCGTTTTTCTGTATAGTTTTTAGCTTTGGCCGTTGTATTCAACCTTATGATCAAACAGCTAAATGTATTTCCCCTCATAAATCTATCAACATTTGCAGTCTTGTGGGACCTTTGCACAAAACAAACATTAAGACAGCATAACAACAATACACACCCATACATACTTTAAGATAAAAAATAC
>CH002027.1:142379-202983 GCA_000149265.1 Ciona savignyi
CAATTATATCCTCGGGTGCCCAGAACCCATGCTTTATCCACAGGTATCATAAGACACCTCATGCCCACAGTCTAGTTCCTGGAGCTATAACAGTGTGTGGACGGTTGGTTCATTTATATCCTTGCGGGTGGGAAGCCAGGCTTTATCCACGGTTATCGTAAGACACCTCATGTCCACAGTCGAGTTGCTGGAGCTATTACAGTGTGTAGATGGTTGGTTAATTTATATCCTTGTGGATGGGAAGCCAGGCTTTATCCATGGGTATCGTAAGACACCTCATGCCCACAGTCGAGTTACTGGGGCTATTGCAGTGTGTGGATGGTTGGTTCATTTATATCCTCGTGAGTGGGAAGCCAGGCTTTATTCACGGGTATCGTAAGACACCACATGCCCACAGTCGAGTTGCTGGAGCTATTACAGTGTGTGGATGGTTGGTTAATTTATATCCTTGTGGATGGGAAGCCAGGCTTTACCCATGGGTATCGTAAGACACCTCATGCCCACAGTCGAGTTGCTGGGGCTATTACAGTGTGTGGATGGTTGTTTCATTTATATCCTCGTGAGTGGGAAGCCAGGCTTTATTCACGGGTATCGTAAGACACCTTATGCTCACAGTTGAGTTGCTGGAGCTATTACAGTGTGTGGATGGTTGGTTCATTTATATCCTTGTGGATGGGAAGCCAGGCTTTACCCATGGGTATCGTAAGACACCTCATGCCCACAGTCGAGTTGCTGGGGCTATTACAGTGTGTGGATGGTTGTTTCATTTATATCCTCGTGGGTGGGAAGCCAGGCTTTATTCACGGGTATCGTAAGACACCTCATGTCAAGTAGATGAAGTTACTACAGTGTGTCAGACTTTTAATTTAAATCAGATACGACTGTGTCGTCAATGCGACTCTAGCCCAATCACCACATAATGCTCCATGTACAGTGAGTATGACAACCAACAATCACCTTCGAACGCTTTGAACTGAGTAAGTTCTCCCTCTAAGTGGAAGAGATCTTGTATGAAGTCAGTGGAGGCCGTGTTCTTGAACATCTTGTAATCCTTGCGCGTGAGGTAGACTGCCACCTGTGGTGAGTGGGTTATACTGGGTGTTGCGGTGGATTATCATACATGACTTTCAATTTATTTGATTCATTAGATACCACTGGGTTGGAGCCATATATAGAAGGTAATTAGTGTGTCAACAGACTAATATAGAATATGATATTGATGTTTTTCCCTTAAATGGGAAAAAAGTGTGCCCTGTGTAATATTATGACAGCAACTTAATTTGGTAGAACCCCATATTCCACTGGGTTCAGACAATTTAAACAACTGACTAGTTAGTCACCAGTTTTGAACATCCAACCCTTCTGATAAAAGGCAACACTACCCCAACAGACTAATCAGTCGTACTGTATACTTGTGAAGTAAGGAATTATTTAGACCAGACACCTAATGATTGCTATCAAGGCTTTACCACACTATTCCCCCCCCCCACACACACCACACACACACACACACACAAACCATTCACCTCGAAACAATTGAGATCAAGGAACGAGAAGTTTGCCTCCTTTAGCAACTCAGGGATATTTTCATCTGGAAGAAGTTGTTCGCTGTTCATCGTGTTCTTCAAGTAATACCTGGGCGGGAATGTGTAGTATCTATAAAACCTTGCCCAGGAAATTCCAACAGTTAGCGAGCAATATCAAGTAACCCTTCGATTCAGGTGGAAGCTAATAGGTAAAATAATCAAAAGTTCCAACCACAGGAGAATACCCACCTGGAGCCGAGTGGGATGTCGGCAAGTTTGGAGAGCGGGTCGGGAAGTTTGGATTGTTTGACGAACTTCTCCCCTTGCACAGACACCTTGTAGAGCGCGTAGTTTCCCACGTCCTCAGTGATACCGAACTCGTTGCACGCCGACTGCACCGCGTCACCCGCTGTCGTGTCGCGGTTCACGAAGAGGAACTTGTGAGTCTGATCCGCTCGATACACTTTGATCACGTCCTCCGGGATTTCTGAGGGTGAAGCTATGAGTTCACAACGAATGTGGTGGGTAGAAATTTGGTAGCTTGTCAGGTAAAATGAAGGTTTTCTTGCAATAGACAACCAACTCCTACACATCTATACACGACTTAGTCTTGGAAACGAAAGTGGTTTCCAATCTATGGTTGGATGGTGGCATGTCGGATAGAAACAGGTCACTCTCAAATCAGTTATTACCATGCACAAACCACTTTTAACGGACACTGCATGAACCCAGTTGATTCATGGGTCGAACAAAAACTGCAAAAAGTTTCATCTGACTCAACAATCCTGGTTATGGGCAAAAGGTTAGTTGCTCATGTTATAAAGCCTTGCATTTTATGATAGTCTTGCAAATGAAATTCAAATCTGTTTTACAAATCTGTCACTTTTGTCCCAAAAACACTTTAAATAAAATATTCGGACAAATGCGTAAAATATTCAAAACAATGTTTCCCTCAACAACTCGAATCGCTGACCCAAGTTTACCCCGGTAGACTTAAACGAACCCACGAAAGCCCCAATTTACCTGCAAGGGCGGCTAAATCGGTAAAACCCGCTGGGTCGAGCAGGTCGGGGTTACTTAGACTAATGGAGGCTGATTGTTTGAACGACCTCAGTCCGTCGATTGTGTTGGACGACCCCGGGGTCACCCTCCTGTTCTCGGGGGTGTCCACTAAATACCCGTCGTCCATTGATACCCGGGAATCCCCTCCGCTGTTTGTTTGTGGCATTGTGATGTCATGAGTTTGTGATGTCATGGATTGTGATGTCATGAGTTTGTGATGTCATGAATTGTGATGTCATGAGTTTTTGATGTCATGGATTGTGATGTCATGAGTTTGTGATGTCATGGATTGTGATGTCATGAGTTTTTGATGTCATGGATTGTGATGTCATGAGTTTGTGATGTAATGGATTGTGATGTCATGAGTTTGTGATGTCATGGATTGTGATGTCATGGATTGTAATGTCATGAGTTTGTGATGTCATGAGTTTGTGATGTAATGGATTGTGATGTCATGAGTTTGTGATGTCATGGATTGTGATGTCATGGATTGTAATGTCATGAGTTTGTGATGTCATGAGTTTGTGATGTAATGGATTGTGATGTCATGGTTTGTGATGTCATGGTTTGTGATGTCATGGATTGTGATGTAATGGGTTTGTGATGTAATGGGTTTGTGATGTAATGGGTTTGTGATGTAATGAGTTTGTGATGTCATGGATTTATGATGTAATGAGTTTGTGATGTCATGAGTTTACGTATCATGAGTTTGTGATGTCATGAGTTTGTGATGTCATGAGTTTATGATGTCATGAGTTTACGTATCATGAGTTTGTGATGTAATGTGTGATGTAATGATTATGTGGTGAAATTGTTGTGTGAATGGGGAGAAACATGCAGAATGTTAGAAGATGCACCACAATCAACCAGTGTTGCACAATAAAAACACGTTTTATAATTGCGCAACACTGGATACTTTCATATAGCAAAGTGATGCGCAACTAAAAATGAAATAGATTCCACACTTTTTTCATTTTTTGTTGCGCATCACTGAACGCTGATTAATACAAGGGCAAACAGCACATGAGAATTAATATTATTAACAATAGCATAACACTACACATGCAATTGCTACAAATGAAATACACAACAAGCACATCATGCAGAGATTATTAAGCAGATCTTAATGTAAATTTAGTAACAAATTAAATGAAAGTTGTTTTCTCTAATTGACCAATTTCATTTTATTTATTTATAATGCGCCCCATGTAAAACAAGTGAGTAATGGGGCTGTATTCAAAGAGGGTTAATTCAAAACTTTATTTTGTATTAAAAAGAAATTATGACTGATAATCATTTTTGATATGAAATTTTATTTTTAACAATTATTTTTAAGAGAAAAATTATTGAATGATAATATTAATACACCCCAAATCCAACGTGCCGTGCAAAATCCATGCAATGTGGTGTGTTTTAGTGGAACTTAATAAAATGATGTTGAACATTTTCTCCATGTAAATCAACTTGAAATGAATGAAATGAAAAATTGCCACGAAAATGAGATTTTTACGCAAACTAAATTTTCATTTTAAAATAAAGTTTTTTTTTTAATTATTTTGTTACGCTGCAGAAATAATACTCGTTCAAAACAGAGGTTTGTAACCGATTTATTTAACTGAAATTAAACTGAAATTTTAATAAAATTGGAACCGATTTTTAACTGAACGGTTGAACTTACTGGCGGTTCATGAAGTCTGAGAAATTATTTTCTTTTTTGAACATTCGTTTTAAACGGCTCGTGGCCCGTCCCAGTGTTAGACCTGAAAACCATTGTTTCATAGAAATCATATTTTAACTGGGGTGTGATTGATTATTATGGTTACGCCGCGTTTTTGGATTTCGGATGGAATTTCGTTACCTAAACCCCCTCCAGCCCCACAAAGTCGCAGAGAGAAAATGATTTACATAAATTTTCTGCGCATTTTCAAACTGAATTAGAGACAGGACAACTACAGTGAGGCACAGGTTGTGGTAACAGTGACATGCGGTCAGACTCACTCAAACGACGGCATCTTGGGCAAAACATTAAATTTCGACATAAACCTTTTCGTTTTGCCTCCTATTGAACTTCCTACAAACGGATTTCAACTAAAACGTGGCAAAAATATATAAAAACACAACCAGTATCCCACAATAGTGGGTTCTGTTGCTACATAGATCTAATAAGCTACACAATGCAAAGGTTCCAAAAAATCCATTTTTGGTGAGCTTTTAAGCCTATGTTAATTGCTAACCCAATGTACCATCTACCACCTATAGCATTTCATGGCTTAGTTGCAAAACCAATCATTTTGTGGGGTTCCTTGGGTGGGGGAGGTCAAAGTTCATGCGCCTTATGCGGCTCATGTCCACAGTCGAGTTGCTGGAGCACATAAGTGACTCATGTACACAAAGTGATTGGTTCCGCACTAGCAGCCAAGCGCGACTACCTTCCAACTCACAGTTTAAAATATCTGCTGCTCATATTGGATGGAAGGCTTGCTATTCTCTCAATCAGACTCAACTTACGAGGTTTAACATAACTTGGCTCCACATCCACTGCAGAACGCCCAATATGATGTCATCATATCAATAGTTTAACAAGAGGGGAAATAAAACAAACAAAATTAAGGGGAAGTACCTGCATTGTCAGCAAAAACTGTACTTTTATTTCAATTTTGTCGTTAACCTATGTAATTATTTATCAGACAAATAGAAATGCATGTGAGATGTTACATTTTCAATTATAGTCGATAACCCAAGTTATTGTTTACCAAGAAAAAAGAAATGTTTGATTTGTTACCTTTCTTGTGTTTCTGATCGAAGACTTCCGAGTCGTTCATCATGGTGAGTGAGACTCTCCCTCCCCGCTGTCCGGGGGGGAAGAAGATGTTCTTCTCATCATTCTTGCTCTTTTTCTTCTTCTGTGGGTTCGCTAGATCCGACATCATTTCTTTGAATGCTGAGGTGTTGTGTGGGGGTTAGTGGGAGCAATATATGGGGGTTTGCTATTTTATGATGAATTCAAGAATTTAATTCGAGAATTTGAACCACTTTGAAACAGACTTAAGGAGCATGCACAAATCATTTTTTCAAACTAATTTAATCAAGATAACTAGAATATATGGGGTTATACAAGGGTCGGGCTACGCAACCTTTTTTAACTAAGGCACATTTAGAACTAACTTGACAGCACATTGCAGTAAAAAATTTATAATAGGAGGTTTTCTGACAAGTTATATACATTTGATTTTATATTAGCGAAGTGTCTGATGGCCTCAATATTCAAAATTGCAAAAACTAAATTCCTTTGTATTTGCTAAAAACAGTGTTTAAAAAAATATAGTTTTTCTGAGGCACAAGGGTTGCAGACCACTGGTTTAGAGTGAAGCAATATATTCTATGGGACTATTCTTTGGTCAGTCACCTTATGCCCACAGTCGAGTTACTGAAACTATAACAGTGTGCGGATGGTTGGTTCATTCTACATTGGGAAATCCTGGCCAAAGTAGAGTTGTAAGGACCGCAATCTCCACAATATCACATAGAGATATCAAATACCAATCAGTTCTCACCGAATAAACTTGTTTTGAGGGTCAACGAAAGGTCGGTGTTCTTGAGCAGAATAGAAGTGGCTCGTTCTAATGTGAGTTTCTCGAAGTTTTGCCCGTTGACCTCAAGCAACAGATCACCTGGGGAAGTGTGTGCGTGTATGAAATGCAGCTGGTGGTTCCACATGTGGTGGATATCAATGTAAGATCAATCAAGTAATTAATATATGTGATATATATATGGATGGTATATTCATATACCACATCAGGGGATATATCCAGGGTATATATATATTTTATTCGTTATTACCCGGGATAAGGCACAAACCTACGATAGGGTCGTCCATGAAACAGTTTTTTAAACAGTCGGTAAATGTATCGGCCGCGTTAACCATTCGGCCACACAACCGTGGGTTCGTCCACACGACCGTGGGTGACAAATTGTTAGAAATGAACCAAACCTCGCTTGACTCCCTTGGCTTCAGCCTCGGAACCCCCAACCACAGAGGAAATGTAAATGGGGAAGCTCTTCTCTGCTCCTCCCACTATATCGAAGCAAAGCTCAGATTCTCGCGACTTTCGAGCCTGTGGGTCAACATGGGGGTTTATGGGGTGGTGCACCTATTGCCTTGCTAATTTATATGAATAAAACTGATTGAAATTAATTATGAAATGTGAAACATAAAATGTACAAATTAAACTCAATAGGCCTAGTGAGTATTAATTCATTTTTCATCTATATGTAGATGTGTTGTGAGAGGTGTGGATTAACTACTTACGATTGTGACATAACTACTCACGATTGTGACATAACTACTCACGATTGTGACATAACTACTCACGATTGTGACATAACTACTCACGATTGTGACATGTCTAGGTTGAGCTTTAGCAGTGCACGCGATATTGAAAAGCTTGGTTTGTCCATTAAGATTGGCTTGATGCAGCTTCTCTTCAAACTTTTCCAACGATCCCATCATCTTCCAATCGCACTCGAAGTCGTTGAAGTGATTGTTCACCCACAATAAAATCACCCTGATAACCTGCATGATTCGTATTTTGTTCTTTAATTAATGCATTACTATTGTACGACTGATTAGCTTGGTTGGTAAGTGTGTCACCTTTCAATCGAAAGGTTGCAGGTGCGAAACTGGTCGCTAGATAGTTGGTTGTGTCCTTGGACAAGGCACTTAACGGACATTGCCTGAACCCAGTGAATTAATAATATTCTACTAATTTAAGGATCATCTGATTCATACACAACACATTGCAATAGCTCCGGTAACCCTGTGGGCACAAGGTAATCTGACGATTGCTTGTGTGTTAATCCCCCTATGTTTTCCAATTCACATACGGCAGCATAATGCATTGCAAGTTAGTCCATCAAACCCTCACATACTAAAAACTATTCTAAAGAACAATTATTCATGAAATTTTATAATTAAAAAATCCTTTTGGAAATAGTTAAAATGAGTTGAAACTTTGAAGGTGAACAAACCTTGTCTCTGAATATGGGGTTGTCGAACCACTCGAGTAGTTTGTTGCAGATGTTGAGTGGATCGTTGTTGAACGCTCGGTATGTCAGGAGGTAATCCTCGGTGTATGTTGTGTCTATGGTGTTCTCCTCCAGTAGGTGGTGCAGTAAGCTCTCGGCTGTTCCCTGCGGTGGTCGGCCATTAGAGGGGGTGCTGTGTGGCCGAATGGTTAACATGACCAAATCATATACAAAAACAGTCCTACTGACAACCCATCATAGGTTTGAAACTTGACTCAATAAAAAATCTCACAAAATAACATTAGATGTGAGTAGTGTAGCTGAATGGTGACCATGGTGATATAAGTATTACTACTTACTGATTAGTTATAATCCATAACATAACAATGGTGTATCGACATATCATCAAACAACTATGAAATTACGTATATTAACTTAGTAAACTTGGTCCAGTTAAATAAGTAGAAAAAACACGAGTTGGGAAATTGAGAAAGTACTGTATTCGGACAAGTGAAATAGATGAGTCAAACAAGCTAAGCATAATGTGGTTGGTGGTGACAGGCATACTTACGATAAGTCTCTTTCATTAAAAAAATAAATTTTAAAGGTTTGTTTGGCTATTTATGCAGTGCAGCAAAAGCAATGCGCACGTGATTACTCATATCATGGTTCACTCATGATGATAATAATAACAAACAGCAATTTGTGTTTAATTTTAAGATGTGTGAATATCAACTCAAGTCAGAAGATAAAAACTACAAATTTAACCCACTCACCCTGATCACAATATTCCCCACTTTAGCTCCAGCTTCAAATTCTCGTTTCTCCTTCACCATAACAAGATCGCCAGCCTCATTGTGGATGTTTTGTATATTCTCCATACCTTGATGCAAGACTTGGAAATATTCCATCTGGGCTATGCACAGGAACTGTGGGAAGAATTTGTGAAATAATAATTTTCGCAATACACATTTGGTCATATAATTTGACAGTGTTCATAACTCAAAAAGAACAAAATACGAAAATTTTGATTCTGGTTTGTATTTTTACTTCCTAAATCAATATTATTAAACCAATACTTGGTCTTTAATCCGTAAAAATGTTACGAAGGTAAATAATTTATTGTTTTTTAGACATGTTTTAATGACTGTCGTTTTGCCGCTTTTCCCGTTTTCCAAATTTTTATCAAAGGTCCTTCGTGTTTTCATTGTGGAAACAAAATATAAACTTAACTAAAATTTTAAAATGTTACGAATAAAAACGAATCCAAAATGTAAAAATGTTTTAATTTAAAAGTTACAATAAAACCAATGAGGGTTGAGTATGTGGATATGAGGGGAATTACCTGGCAATCGTCGCACGTAGTGTACATGACCCCTCTGTGTTGTTGGGGTTGCAAGGTGGGTTCCACCCCGAAGCTATCACCCATCTCCAGTATGACATCATCAACATCTCGTCGCACTTGGACGCTTCCGTTGATGATCACCGACCACGAGTCAAGCTGGAGGGGGGGGTAATTAGCATAATATGGTGGATGGGGGGTTAGCTAGCGTAATGGTGGGGGGTAACTAGTACAATTAGGCAAGGGGGTATTTTGTTATTTAGCGTAACAGATGGTTAATTAGCATAATGTGGGGGAAGAGAACAGTGTGGTATTAGCCAAGTATTGTTTCAGATGTTTTGTTAAGTAGCAGGTTATTTTTGAGATTTCTCATCATTTCTAGAGTTTAATTTCTGTGTCTGTCCCCTCATTTAAACTATACCACCCTACTATTTCATGGGTTGTATTTTAAACCCCCAATAAGGGGAATCCCCACCAGTTCATTGTCCTTCAACACAACAGTCCCAGCACGTTCCACCCATGCGAACACCATCACTTTGCACAGTGCTCTTCGTGTTGGCTCCGTCAGGTTCGAAAACGCTTGGAGACTTTTCGTGAATTCGAGCAAAATTTCTACGAAGTGGAAAAATAAATTGTGAGGAAGGATTGGAAAGTTTAAAACTTAGACAATGTCGATAATGACATCACAATATTGCCTTCAGTGTGCGTCAGGTATAGCTACACCAATTAGCTGATAAAGATCATGAATATTATGATATGATATTCATGTTTATTTCTATTACCGGAGCTATTGCAGTATGTTGTGTATGATATAGACATTCCTTCAATTTAGTAGAACCCATTAATCCGCTAGTCCAGGCAATGTCCAGTAAATGGTAGTTTCAAATCTGCAACCCTTCGGCTAAACTGTGATGCACCAACCCACCAAGCTAACCAACAAAACACAACGCATAGTTAACAAACCCAGATCATCGCCGTTCCGATCGGAGATATCTTTCTTCAACACATCGATGACGAGATCCTTGATCACATTGGAGGAGGAGGAATGGAGGGAGATGGAATCTTCTTCCTCTAGATCTTGCTCCGAATAATCATCTCCCTCATCCTGAGCAAGATGTTGGATTATTGCGATTCGGAACTTTTATCTTTTTTATTATTTATCGAACTGAACACAAAGGGTGACTCGGTGACTCTTGGTCTTTTTTTATTCCGTCAGGTTGAAACATCACCAGGATTGTGGAAAAGTTGTTTGTTAATTGGGTATTACACAGTGTTAACTGTTTATACCATTTGTGGCCATGAAATCTTTCATGGTTATGTAAATTAAAAGCAACTTACTGCGTCTTTTGAAAATTGCGATATGTTGTCAGTGGACACGATCTGTCCGTTCACTATTTTGTGTGCGCTGTCATTTCTTGTGTGGTGTAGTGGTGAATTCTGTTGCTGGAATGTTGGAGTCATTATTTTTATGATCTATGTTGGCACTAGAGTGCCACTATAACAACTATAGCAAATCTGCCGTGTTCTTACAATGTCCGTTAAGTGCCATGCCCAAGGATACAACCAACTAGCTTGCAACCAGTTTTAAACCTGCAAACTTTGGATTGAATGGCGCCGCACTAAACCATTAGACTAATTAGTCGGATGTTTTATATGATTTGCACCGTATGTGAGGCATATTGCATTTGTGTTGTTGCAATGTGGGGTTGGTATTCGGGCAAATAATGTGGGGGTTCTAACCTCATCGGGGAAGGTGTCAACCTCAGCGACGCTGTCAAGTGTGCCACGCGAGGAGCCGCTGTCGTGGCGCATCATCGCGTGAGGTCGCGACCCCAAGCTACTTGTGTGTATCGTCATGTCGGGGTAGTCGATCTGTTGGGGTAGAATTAGGGGGGATTATGGGGGTCGGGGTAGTCGATCTGTTGGGGTAGAATTAGGGGGTATTATGGGGGTTGGTTAATCTGTGGTGGGTGGGTTAGTATTCCATAACCATCCCCAACTCCACCCTGATAGCATTGAGTGTAAATATAAGGGGGTCTAAAAATTGTGACCATGTTCATTTCTGTATTTCCTTGTTTATATTTCTGCCTTTTAATACTAACCAAATCACCATATTAATATGATATGTTAGTTGCAAGCAATGTCTTTTAAGCAGTAAGTAATACAATAATAATACATACCGCTACATACGGTGGTAACTGACAGATGACATGTCATCACTGAATCGTTACCTATACACTATACGCCCACAGTCAGGTTGACTGAGTATGAATTATTTTTCAAATTTGACATTCGAAGTCAATTTAGTATATTGAACATTAGGCAATATTCCACCTAATAAAGCACAGTGGAATATTAGAGTCGGTATGTGACTATGATCAGATAAATATTACAAGCGCTATTCACTGCCCTCAGTCGTCCAAACTTACTGATCAATCTCCGATAAAATATTTGGGTGCAAACTTTCGTGATGGAAAGTTCCGGACATCATATCGTGTGGTGGAAACCGCAATAAATATCATTCAATGGTAATCTTAACTCCACATTGGAATATGATATATAACATGTACCTTAACATAAGATTAACACTAAAAGATGTATATACAAGTTACAAAATGTACACCAAAAAATACAAGATAATCTTCCCCATATTTAAGGTACAAGTTAAGTTATATGTCATCTTCCAATGTGGAGTTAATGTTAACTTACAAAATCTACAGCAAATCTTCCAATGATAAGTTACAGAACAAGCAAAACTTACAGCGATCATTTCAGAATGTTCCAGAACCAAACATTGGCAACCTCTGCGTTTCGTACCAGGTATTTGCTTACCAAAGCTGTGGGAACAAAGTGGATGGTTATGTGGGGTTTTCTATTTCTTCAATTAAGAAATATTCATAGATAAATATGACAATGTAAGCGTCATATATGAAATGCAAAACGACTGTTTGGATCTCAACAATATTCAAGAATACCACATAACGATAATATTTGGTTGGAATTATAAAATAATAATTTGCTTATACTGTAAATGTAAAACATTAACATATGATGGTGTTGTATCTAACACTGTCTCATGGTAAATACAACTTTGTTATGTTTTGTTGCTTTCCATTAGAGTGATAATATTGAAACAAGTACTGGTACTCAAGTTCTCCGTACCAATATATATGTAAATTTCTACCATCCAAAACTAAATATAACTTTTCTGTGCTTCATTAGTTTAAATTAGAGTGAGTAAGGTAACTCCGATAAGTGATATATGACACTGACAGATAAGAACTACGTAAACAGAACAGATAGCCTGTCTGCATAATACTGTCTGCTCTAGGAAGCCTTAATTAGAAGCAACCAATGTGTAACCAATGTTAGATGGGAAAACTTTCCTTCTAACAAGCATCAAAGAACATGAACTGCCTCCAATTAATCGCAATATTACGCCAAGCTCGCACAAAGAGTCTGGTCATAATATACCAACAATAGCACTATATATACCCAATAACTAGCACACAATAACAGTCTAATTTTGGATGATGGTCTCAAGCGTTAACCTTTTAAGATCAAAGACTAAATGGTCCCTCAAGGATATCGCTGAACAAATAATAGTAGAGTCAAGTATTCCTTACTATGTTTTGAAGTACCTGTATATGTGAGCCACAATACTAAAGTACCTGTACTCCACGATAATTTACTATGTGTGGGTTAGTGGTGATGCACTTATAAAGACCTATATATGTACAACATAACCAATATGAGAGCAGGTGACAATGTACTGGAGCTTTTGAACATGTAGTTTGTACACAGCTGTATATTTACAAATGCAATTGGAGGCTTGGATCTGATATAAAGGTGAAACTAATACACAAATACAGCTGGATAAAACAGAGCTCACAGGTAGCAATAATGACAAGCGGTACTTGTGCACACCACACCCCAAGCCAGCTTATATCGTCCACACTTCCACCCATCCATAACACCCACCAACCCAACGTACCCAACACACAGAGAATGGTCCAACGCACAACAACACACAGCACAAAACCCAGTTTAATATGTGTTTTTCTAATTTAGCAGCTCATTGTAGCTTTCCTATTACTTCCATTGTCAGGTAATTAACTCAGCAATTTTGCTTATTGTAATGAAATAGCGTTTAATTGGACCGCACATTAATAAGCAGTATTGTTAACATTGAACAAAACACTTCTGCATTTAGTAGAACACCTGTATAAGAAATTCTATTTAATATATATATATAGAATACATCTTTATAAGAGCTCTACTTGTGTATAAACTCCACCTGTCTATAAGCCACCTACAACCACATGAAAACACTGCTCCTAAGAATAAAGGTTGTTTAAACTGAACTGATCATTCATCTTGATGGAAATGTGAACCTAAACCACCTGTATATAACTTCACACAATTCTACCACTTCTGCCCAATCATTCTACCACGTTTGTGTATACATTTGTTGGGGTTGGTGCGAGGGCATAATTACGTGATTTGCAGACAACAGATATGATTAATGCGTCATGATTGTAAAGTTACCAAATCACCTAAGTTGGCCACTCAACCAATTATTATTCGGATTTGATTTGAAATTATATTGAAGAAGAAAACGTGTTTAAATGTTAACATTAATAACAGATATACAAGAGCAATATTTATAACCCATGTTTTCATTTATGTCACATTTACAAAGTTCCAATCATATACAATTGCACAAATCAACCTTAATAAACAAATACGTATGTCTCATTTCTTAAATTCCGCAAATATAATCGTTTCCATTGCGTGTATTTGTGGCTTCCACGCATAATTAGGTCTAGCTAACTAAAGGAAACTTTTATTAAATACCAACACGTTGATATTGTTATGGAATTCCATCATAATTGGGCGCTGGAAACGTGACCAGAATTTAGAATAATTATAAACTGAGACGGGACGTATGTGTTTTCAACGTAGAACAGCTCGAAAGGTGATAATTAAAATCTCCGTCATTACGACACCTGCGTTCAAATTGATTTCGGACGATCAGTCTGCTCAAGTGCGATACTTAAACTTGTATTTTAGCTTCAAAACAAAGTAATTTTAGCATTTTAATCCAACCCGCTACATGGTAAATGTTACTACCGACGACGAATTGTAAACTACACACACAACCGCAGTATATTTGCACTATATAAGTTTGTTGGTTTAGTTTCTTGTCATAAATTTCGACATAGCAACGACTGAAATAGCATTAGCTGCAAAGCGAACGTTCTACAAACCCACCAACGTGGTCAAATATAGCGTGGCGTATGAACTTCGATTCAACACTAAACGGCCAAAATTTCACGATAATCTCACTCAGTTATCTCGCTAATTTCCCTCAAACACAGTTCCAGATAAACAAGTTCCATCGCAAAGTAAATAATGCGATAACAACACAACTGCTTTATATCACAATTTATCAGCTAAACATCGCCAATCGCTATCTGTTTAATTTTCTTGCGTAACTAGTTTTCTGAATTCTAAGTTTTCCTGTAAAGATTAAAGCTTGAGCAATAAAGACGACGGATTTAGAAGTCTTCTGCTTACTACTACAAAGCTAGCTACCGTTATCACCAGTATGAGTTCTGTGGTGACGCATTTAAGAATTAGTCATTCACGCTGAGCTGCCAGTTGTAATAAGTTGATAATTCCTCTATGTCGTCATAAATTTTCCAGAAATGATATTTTCACAAGCTTCCGGCCCTTATTACAACTCATAATACTTTATAAGCGAGCTATCAATCTAAAGTCTCTAATGTGGTATAATACCGACTCTGATCTAGAGGTGACACTGTTATTAAGGTGTTCTAATACGTTGGCAAACTCCTACAAATGCTATTTAAGAACTGACATTCCGTGACGACATTCTACACAAGTTTTGCGCCGAATATCGGTCGAGATATGCAAGCCGTGGCGAACGAAGAACGAAAATCCTTTGCGTGAGTCGTCTCGCTTATTCTCACTCGTACAAGTGTTGTGACAGACACAATAGCCGTGGGCGAGGTATCAATCGAGGTGATGCTTGAAACCGATGGAGCGCGACGGCCACGGTACACGATGGGGAGACATTTGACGACGATATCGTGACGACACAAAGCAGGTAGTGGAGCGTGAAAAGCCGCGAATTGGACAGCTTATTGCAACTTGAGCTTCACTCGCTTATTAGTTCAGGTGATGGAACCCAGTGGATTAATGGGTTCTACCAAATTGAAGAAATGTCTTTATCATACACAACACACTGCAATAGCTTCGGTAACCCGACGATGGGCGCGAGGTGATCTGACGATTGCCCGTGTGGTAACGTTCCTTACGTATCACAGGGATAAACATGAATGTCGTATCAATAGCGCCACTGAAAGCAACCACGTAACGACTGCGTTAACACCCCCAAGATGAATATGGGGATATTAATTCCCCGCATATAAGACTGGTGAGTCTTAAATCCAATGTACTACGAAGCGGTTTTTAGTTGTTTCGACATGACGTTCTAATCTAGGTCGTTTTATGTTTTTTAATCGACCCAACCACCACCATAAGTCATGTTTGGGAGAGAAACCCTTTTTTGCAGGGGAACTAAACTAATTAAAAAATGCAAATTAATCAAGTTTTTGAGGAGATATTTCATAAGCTAGCGGAGAGGATTTTTCACCAAAAAAGTTTTCGCAAACAAAAGAACTTTCTAACGGTTCCGCATTTTTGAATTTAACATTTCTAGTTGGTTATGATGAAACAGAAACGAATAGTTGGAGGGATTTGTGGGGAAGGTTAAGAAACAACAGATCAACCGCGAAAACTAAACGCTGCTTAACTTTCAAGTTGGGTCTGACCCACCTACCCACAACACACGACATGCACCCTGTAGTTAGCGCCATCAGACTGTGAGGCGACTACCTCTGCGCACGACACTAACTTATCAGCTGGTGCAAATTATAAACAACACGGCGAGAGATTTGAACAAATTTAGTGATACGGGGATAATAAACAAGTACAACCACTGCAGCATTAATATTAACGCAATAATATCAAGTAGGTAAGTTACAACGAAGCTATCCTCGCTACTTATACGCTGTAGACGGCTGAACTTTACCTTACAGCAAACAAAAACACCTGAAGTACATTCCATCGTATGCTATCACTGATTATCAACTGACTCAACCCAATTGCGGCGAAATTATGGTTTGACGCCTCATATATATACTTGTATAGCTTTATAATTAAAAATATTGTGAAAGTGAAAGGATCATTACAATGCAAATGAAGCACGTAACAATAGCAAACGTATCCGTTCATTGTTCGAAGAGGTTTCGTCCAAAACGAGGTATCAAATTGAAATCTATTTTGGCAGTGAAAATGAAAGTTCTGTTAATGCTGATTTCAGGTATATTGTTAGACATTTATGCATGATCGGGACTTTCGAATTGTGACGCAAATTAACGCATTGGCGCGTTTACATAGGTTGGTGTATGTACCTGAACGTGCAGATATTATAAACGTGACAAAATTGTGCTTAAATGTAAATGACATTTGAGGGTTGTATAATAATTGTGTCAATTGACACGAACCAGCGTAGACATAAAGTGCTCTGACGTCATAGAGTAGATGGCCGGATATTTGGAAATGGAAGAAACAGCCTGACATGCCTACATAGGGTGATACTTGCACGACACGAGGTATTACTGAATAAGCTGCAAAGACCGGTGACTAATCTTGTTACGCATGTTATAAACGATTTTCATGGCTTGCTTAAGTTAAATACTTATATGTCACCTGTCAATCAAATCTTATTAATGTCGTTTCCCGAAAGAGGCGGAAGAACGCGAAGTATAAGTTATGAATTCTATAAAACGAATTGTGAGATAGATTTAATAGCATTGTATTGTATAGGTTTCTTATAACATACCATTATCATATCACAAATTAGTAGTAACATTATAACATTACATGGTTGCAATATAACCGCATCAATATGAAACCACCAACCCGACACCGGTATCACCACAACCACATTTATTTTGGACTGATATTGACGGTTATGAAAGTGACCGAACAACTCAAGAAACTTCTGATGGGAAAATTGGTGCCCGAAGGGAATTTCCGAGGATTTAATGAAAGTCATAGACGACGCAATGGGATTAAAACTTAAAAAGACCGGTTGTCGTGACATAAATGTTCTGATATCTAATTAAGGTAAATATTGAAGTAGCTATGTGTGTGCGACAATGTTGTTATATTCAGCATAGGAATCGTGTTGATTGGGAAATACTACATATCAAATCCGGGAGTGAAATGTCTTGTTGGAGTGTTAATAAGCGACAACTAATAACAATGATCAAATACACATGGAAACGTTAACACGACAGCAGTTAAGAGCATGCCAGGATATTGAAGATAGGACGAACAGACGCAAGACAACTAAGACTTATACATAATTGAACATGCGAAACATGCATTATCGAATTTAGAAACTGCACAAAATTTAAATTTAACTAATAATATTTAAGTCCAAAAATACACACAAAAACGTGAAAAATGCAACGTCAATTGGTTACTTTCGTTGTCTATGCGGACATGTAATGGCTCACACTTTATATATAGAACATTGTGCTAAGATCAAATAACGCATTGTGAAGCATTACAAGAATGAAAACCTCAAATCGGGGAAAAGTTCAATGGAGCCGATATACTGACATGTGAGCTTTTCATCGCTTGATGCACGCGAATGGGATTATTAACTATCTGATGTCTGATCATAATAATTCCTTGGAAGGCTGACTGCGTTAAGCCCCGAGTTAATATAATTGTTTTAATCTATAACTCGTAACTTGCATATACATCGGGGTTGGAACACGGTAAGACGTATACTGTTGGAAGTGTTGTATGCAAATTAAATTCACGACGATTTTTTAAACGAACCGTGTCAAACATGTAATAATCTGCACTGCGTTTCCATTGCACCATCACCTGTCTCAAATCTCAAATCTTAATTTGAAAATAATTTATTGATTTGCTGAAGGCGTAAGATTGAAAAATTAAAGTTCCGATACTACTAATCCACCTGCCCATCTGCGCCACCTGTCTGTCTGCGCCACATCTAAAGCGAGCCCGTTAACAGCAAACGAAAAATTAACCTTTTGTGCATAACATATGCTGCCTTAACACCTAAGATCAGTACATTTCGTATCATCCTGAGATAACATCGCGCGCCTCTACACATCACAACCTTGAACTATAGACCTCGGAGGCCATCAAAGACTGAAGGCCAACTACAGCCGTAATACAACTTTCTCCTACGCAACCCGCCGTGGGGACATTTCCAATTTGAGCCGCACGTTCGGAAACCGTAGGTAACAAGACTTGTGCGAATATCTGCGACGGCTGAGTAATAAGGCGGTGTTGTTCTGTTAAGCGAGCCAAGTGGGTAACTAAGTCGTATGCTGGCAATATACACAACAGACCACCTCTATAACCGCGCCAGGATATTTCTAACATGCAAGTTAGACACCAAGCTTGCATTTAGATAGAGTGGTGCCGAAACTAGTTGCGAGAAACACAACGCATGAATATCACATGATTACACAATGTGTGGAATGCTGATGTGTGGTATAACATGGTATAACATGGTGTGACATTGTGTGAGAAATTGAGAAACCGAAATTCGAAAATCTCTCGCTCTTATTACAATATTGTACAGTATGATGTATGCGTCATCTTTAAAAGAGAACTTGACAATGGAATAGAAAGTGTAATACTAAAAATAAATGTATATTCTTGCTGTCGTGTTTCACTGTCGTTCGTATAAGCACGCATGGGACATAATATTTAACACTGGTGTAAACGTGATCAGGGTTTAAAGATTGGTAACGACTAATGTCATTGAGCTTCCCACGATACCATGCGTTTTATCGTTCGATGACGGATGGAAAAGCTACCAAACCGATCGGGTAATTATGATGGGAAATGTAACTTTGTTAGAAAGCTAAAACGCGTTAACAGGGTTGTTTGATTTATGTGGGAAATATGTTCGGAATGCATGCTTACATAAGTTGGACGTGGTGATTAAGGAATGTTTCACACAGAACAAACATGTTTAACGACCGAGCACCAGATGGAAAATACATGGAAAGCATGAGGGAATCATGGTATGAGTCGGAACAGTTAAACGAGAAAAGAAAAATAACAAAACTAATCGCCATCTTAAAAACTTACACCAAACTTGTACTTAAACTTAACAGCCAAGCCTTCAACATATTCTGATTTTCCCCCTTTTCATCCACTAGTTCCCCGCTATCACTGACAACAAGTAACCAGTTATGAGATTAACTAACAACGTTTGTTTTGATACCCGACACCAACTCGCTTGTCGTATATATTTCCACACAAATCATACTTAATAAGCACACCACTATACATGTGCGTCACATTCCAAAATTGCCGAATCATCATATATATTTCTACGCAAATCAACCTTGATAAGAACACCACCTGTCTATCTATATCTCATTTTTAAAGTCCCGATCATATATCTTTCCACACAAATCAACCTTGATTAGCACACCACTGTACATATACGTCATATCCCTCAATCAAAAGTAATTTAACATCAGACAATCTGAATATGTATCTGTCATAGCCAAATTAAGACATCGTTGGATTAGTTTAACATTAAAAGAGCCAACACAATGCGGATTTTATGTGGCTCAAGGACACCATCTGGCGGTAGTAAAATAACACAAATAAATCGATCGAATAACTCAAGTCGATAAAACTTCTATTACGAAATTATAAAGAAATTAGGTTAATGAAATAATAGCCAGTGTGGCACACGCGTCAGCAAATTACAGTTTTACAAAAATACAACCACTTTACGTTGATTAGTAGTCGTGTTTCCGGGCCGCAGGCGGCGATGTTTCATCGGTTTTGGGAAAGTTAATTACGATTTTAATCGAGGTTTTGATGAGTTTCTCTGTTGAATATTCCGTCTTAATTAATTGGTTGTTTGTCTATTACGAATTCAAGATAGGGAGTTAGGTGGGGCGTTTAACAAAGTTGTATGTGTACGAATATTTACGGTCGGTAATGTGGCTTAGGTGAATTTAGAACTGTTGTACAATTGTGCAGAACAGGGTGTATAAATCTACAAATGGCGCGCTTATTAAAGTATTTACCAAACTTACTAAACAAAGGCGCAACAAAAGGCGAATACAGAGCACGTATAACGTCTTTTAATGTTTTAGTAACTTGCTAAATGATGAAGCTGCACCTACATAAGGTGGCGGCAATTCACCAACTCAGTGGTGAGCCACTAAGTACACACAGCACAAGAATAGTTTGGTTTACACTGGGCCGAGTGAAGGGCTTTTACGAACGGCTACGATTACAGGCGAAACAAAGTACGCGGGGAAACTTACCACGGGTTCGATGATGACAAGCTAAATTGGCGCAGTTAGCTACGATGCGTCGACCGAGTAAATGCGACAACTGAGTTAAGTAGATTAACACCATTGAAACATCTGTTTGTGGCTGGTGTCAACACATTCATTACGTGCATACAAATCAACCTTGACAAGCACGATTTGTCAAGATGTGCTACATTTTCGCTAGAAAATGAAAAAAAACTACATGCTAGAAAATCAAAATAATTTGTTGTCATATTTATTTCCTGAAATCAACGTGAATTGAACCAGATAATTCCAACGTGCATTCAAATATTAGTGAACCCGACGCATCAAGTGTCCAATTGGAAGTTATCGAGTCAACTTAACACACAACCATATCAGCGGCGACGGTGGGACCATTTGATTTTTATATTTGTTCACACAGATCAAGAAACTCGTCGACAGGTATTGGTTAAAGCATTGGAGTATTAATGACGTTCGAAAAGTTCGTGTTTCAGTTGTTGGAAAACCCGCTAATTGGAATGAAAACTTATTTACAACTTATTTACGAAACACACCATCTTGTTAGTGATGTTTAAAGTCACCACATGCAACATATTCTTTTACACCTATTGCACTTTATAACAACTTAAAATTCTACAGCTGACCACAATTAACACATACTAATCCTAGAACACTTATTCCATATGAATGCGCCCGAATTTTGGACGAAGTTATTTCCTACTACGTAAGTGCGGGCGGAAGTTTTATCATCAGTTATCAAATTCGTAGATAACCACGGGCTAGGTTTTGAACCCATGATAGGCTCGTCAGTTTCGTCACCAAGACAGCTTTTATATATGGACTTGGTATATGTATCTGTTGCTTCAACCATTCAGCCACACGACCGTACAAATTCCACAGATACACGTACACATATTGTACATTTTACTTCAACAATCGCGTTTTGATTCGTCTTGCCCGTGTTGTATAACGATGTTGTTTCCTGTTTCGCTGGTCGTTGGCAGAATGAGGTCGGAATGTTTCTTTAATGGCGTGAAGGAAAATAACACTACTATGTTTAAATGGCGTTTGCGCATTATGCATTTTACTGGCGTTGTTACGTTTGTTACGTGAAAGCTACATCTTTAACGACGAGTAAGATTATGCAAGAGATACATTATCAATGCGACATTTCACGCATTTTCTTTTGTCACTACGCTTAAGAGTAAGACATGTAAGTGCATTTCAAAGCTATTTATAACAGCCAAGAAAACGATGGCCATCATGTCAAAATAAACAAATGATGACGTAGGGAAAAAACATCGATGACACTTTTTTTCGACTTTTGGATGAAATTTACCTTACAAGAAACCAAGTGTTTGACACACAAATACAGTACAGACTTAATAACACAGGAACGCCGACAATAACACGACAGCGTGTATTAACGAGCGCTGAAATATTTATTATTGGAACTGGTCTTAGTGCTTTTCTAATAAATTAATAATGAACAATAATGATAAGGTTTTAAAATAGCCACTTCATATTCACGTACGATCACTGATGGCGTCTGCATATTCTCGATTCTTCCATATTGAGACGTATTAAGTGACTGCCGTGCTGTCATTTCCCTGTTTAACTTATCGTCATCGCTTCTTTATTTAAATAAAGCTGCACTTGCCTTGACTAACAGCTTTACTTATTATCAGCTTCAGTTTAACGGTTCCGACTAGAGCGCCAACAACGCAGAAATATTCCAAAGTTTGAAGTCCTTCCGTTTAATCACCGCCCGACATAATGTTATCTTCACATGGACGGAACAAACAAACCGCTATCTATGTGTAGTAAATATGTAACCAGACTGTGGGCCGGGCGTAATAATCCCAGTCCAACGGAACTGAATAGTTGTTAACTTGCATGGACAAAACACGGGCAGGGTTGCCCGCGAAATCCTTATCATAATAAAAAAACTCGAAATTACAAGACAGAAAATCCTTATATTTCTTATTACAATATATAACACTGAGTGATGAGGCGATACCAACCGTCCTTCTATCTGATACCATTCTCATCCGCGGATGCTGTGATTGCACTTGACTGGTATCATCGAATCGATATTAAGCGCACTTGATAGAGCGTGCGTACGCAATCGGAAATAAATCATAATAGTTGGGGCTTTACAATGATCTGTTGCACTCGATTGACTCGTGTTTTATAACAACGAACGTTTAGTGACGCAATAAAACTGACAATATGGTTGGATATCCTACGGCCACTCACCTTTACCTTTCTGTGCGTGGTTGAATTATAATAATTGGGCGGAATTGCGCGTTGGAATATGAGATAGCGTCGAAATATGTTACATAGGATATACGCGACTGGGAACTCATTTAAATTGACCACAGCAACATATTTTCCCTTCTATTAGTGGTAAATGGCCTTGGAATGCAATTAAATGATGGGGAATGGCAGGGGAGGTTGACATAGAAGGGAAACTATTAACCAGCGAATAAAGACAATTGTTTAATCATCGGGTTGGTTGTGGTTGGATCAGAGCGGCAATTGAACTGTTGGAATTCAGCGCATTATGACTCCCCGTTGGGAATACAGCGGTTGCACTGTGGTCTTGTGTTTATGCTTGTAGCTGTAGCATGGCTTGTATGGCTTGGTTTATATTGCAAACCCAGTTTATAAGTCAGTAACGCTATTAGTAGTCCACTCAATAAGCGTGATATTATACATAATGTGATTGAATTGCATAATGGTACACATTACAAAGTATGACCTACTATTTGAATGGACGTGTCATTTGTATACTGGTGTGTAGTGAATTGTACAAGGGTGGGGAAAATGTAAATAAATCTTAAAGGAATTAACTTCCCTGTTAAAAAAACTTTTGATTAATGTGTTTGTTAACTTAATTAAATACATAGAGCATTTTAAACCGCTCTGAAAATATATACTTAAAGGGCAATGAAATACATTTTTGTACCAATTTTGGTTTGGATAATTAACATTGCATGCATGTTTAGGAGAGCAATTGTAGCTTTTTAATTCTAGTACAGTAGATTTTAAACTAAAACAGTTAATTATTGGATTGAACTAAAACAGTAGAAATTTCTCAATCCTATGCAACACAATTGCAGCAGCTCCCCAATAATGAGCTTGAGATAATCTGACGATTGTCCATGAAATTATTATTCGGGGTTTTCCATGCACAATAAGCATGGATACCAAACATGTCTATTATCGCCTTTTTAACCTCTCAGTTTCTTCAAGATCATGCCAATGCAGTAGACCAGGTGCAAGCAACCTTTGAGACATTTTATCCGATATTCCACAAAATAAAAATCACTAGGAGCCGCAAAACTAATAATATTTCTGCAATAAAAAGAAAACAACACTGTGTGAGAAAAAAATGTGAGTTTTCTTCTGTTTGTTTCACTTGCGCATGGGAATTAAACTTATTAGGCGCTTCCTACAGTAGTAATATAAGTAAGAAGATCCACATAAGAAGGATGAAAAAGTCGCAGGTTGCCGACCCCTGAATTAGACAATACCCCACACATTCAAGCAGTTTGCCTTAAACAAGAATGACACATATAAGAACAGCTGGATATTCTGGAATAATTTGCTTGAATCCGTAGTTTTGAATTAGACTGCATTTTTACCTTTTCTTAAAGTGGAAGAATATTAAACCTGACACAAGGGGGAACAACAATTTTGTTAAGTTGGGAAATATTGCAGCTTAATTTGCCAAATCAATTTCTGAACTTTGCAAGCACATTTACAAACATAAAATCAGCAAATTTGTAACCCTTTTGGAAAATAATTATAAACTACTATTATCCGATGAAGTTATTCAAAATTGTTATTTAAAATCAATTTTATTTCTGCACCAAGTTAAGTTTCGGTTCGGAACATTTGGATTGAAATCTTCTTTAATTTCAATCTCTAACTTATTAACTCAAAAATTACATTGTTGTTTAAATGTTAAAAAAAACTTTTTGTGGTAAAACCAAAGAATGTACCTGTCAATCCGTGTTTTAGGAAATGAATCAGATCGATTATGAATAACAGAGTTATGTGTTGCACGTATGTATTGTATGTATTATGTATTCTCGTCACGGAAGTCAGAACACAATCTACGCCAACACAATTTGAAGTATCCGGCGCGGTACAAATATAGTACATTTATTTGTATAAGTGCACCCACATAAAGTTTATGCTATGCACACAATAGCTGTTTGTCACATCAATACTATGGATTAGAAATTCAATTCTTTGTTCTATCTTTTGAAATTACTTCCCTAAAACAAGAAGTGTGCGTTAAAGATGTATCTAAACATATGGTATCCCCTTAAACATTACAAACTAATAAATTGAACAACAAATACCAATACAAAACACTTATAAATAAACACAGTGCTTGAGTCTCGAATTAAACAAAAACACATGTGAGCCGTCATTTGTTGATTACATTATGAGATGCTAGATCTGATGTTCCTTTACGTGGAAGTGATTGACTAGACGTTACTTGAGACAAATTTCATGGAAAATACTGGTTCCATACGAACACAAATGTATATTCGATTTGTATAACTGTGTAAGTATTCATAACATTTGTTAAAATATGGGGTGTAATTAAAAGTATATTCACATGAAATATAGAAAAAGGCAAGCATGAAATGTGCTGAGCAAATGCATGGGTTTATAAGATAATCCAAGCAAAAATAGTCAGAATAATTTCATCCAAGTGAAAGACATTACGGGGTGTGGTTATTCCAAGTTTATTCATATAAAAAAAAATATTCTGTGGCTTTAAGTTTTTAGCTCAGATTATCTTATAAATCAATTCATTATGCCCAACATTTTAATCCCTTTTTTGCAATACTTTAAGTGAATGTCTTTTAATTATTGCTTTTAAAAGAGCCAAAAACAAATCAACTGAATACGAATTTGATGTGTGCGATAGATTTACATTTCACCACCTTCCACAACCACAATGCCTTGTTAAAACAACATTGAGTGTTAAGAGCACCACTTCACTATAACTGTTACACATGAAATGGCAACAGCTCAGTTAAAAATCAACATATGCCCAGACCCAGACCATACTTGACTGCTTAGCATTCAAATTTGTGCAGATACAATGACAATATTATGTAGAAGCCATAAACACATAAAACAAAATTGCTCATAAAAACATGCTATCGGTACTAAGTTTAATTAGTTTATTATAGCCCAATGGAAGACTGTTAAAGATATAAAAGTTAAAGTAAAAGCCATCTAGCCTGAATATAAGTTTACCAGGGAACTTGCTATCAGTACCGAATTTGTCGTAAGCTAATCACTAAAACAACCCAAAAATGGTGAACTTATTGTTTGGGCAAATTACAAGATACGCCAAACAACGAAACAAACATTAAATGTGAAAAGCTTAAAGAAGACTCTACTTGCTGTTTCCATTTAATATAAAATATTGTCCAATGCATAAGATTTGACAAATTTCACCTGACAAAATTATTGCTGAGAAAGGTTAACATTTTCTGATCAGCCACCCTATGTAGTATATCGGTATACACAGCTATATAGTTAATACAACAGACAAACCCCAAGAGATCAGATGTTGAAGCGATTAAGACAGCAAATAAAATTCCTTTCAACACTTAAAGTCTACTTTACTCGGAAAAGCTGTAAGTAAGTGCACAACTTGAGAGAGCTCTTTCAAAGCATAGTTCAATTGTACACTATGTAACATAATATATAAATACTCTTTATTTTAAAAAATGAGGTATATTATTACGGAAATACAAAATTTAAAATGGAATTAAATTGAGGTATTGCATAGAAAAAATATTGAGGAATTGTAAAATAATTTTGTAATTAATCACTGAATAATATCCAATAGCCTATGCGCTGTGCCACTCACCATGCGTGTGGGAGGAACATGGATCCTTGGATGAAAACTGATCCCGACATGAGAATGTACCAGCATCTACAAGCCTCATCCTTCCTGTTGATATTAAGTGGATATTTATGGAGTTTGCAAGTGGAATAATATGGAGTACTTTGTACTACCTGCAATAACTTTTGCCTCAAATGGAAGTTTGAATTTGTTACAGGGTCCATTCTATTCTCAGCAATATGTATGATAAGCAAAATAACTAAAACATGGTTAAACTTTAAAGCTAATGACCCTTTTTAATTTATTAAATTGTCTGCAATCCTTCTTTAAGTTTTCGAAATAAATAAAATAAATATATTAGTTGGTGTGAAATAGATATAATCCTTGCGATCTCTAAAATTCATTGCGCGACACCATTTTGGGAAGCCTTGGTTAAGATAACCTGAGAGATTTTGTGGTGTAATATCACTACAAGATGTTATTATCACTACAAGTATCCAACCTGTATAATATTTCATTTGCTTCATGGTGTTCATAGCGCACGATGGAACAAATCGACCTCAAACTCTGCTCCCTCATGCTGGAGAGGATTTCCATTCGGTTCAGTCGAGAGTAGATGACGTTTAGCTCCTGCAAGAATTTACTTATTAATTTAACAACTATATTTATAAAGCAATATTTCTATTTGTGAAGTAATGTTTTAAGTTGTGTTCAGAACTGCTAATAATGAGCTTACACCAGAAGAGATACCGGTAATGGTTTAAACAGAAATGTATGTTTTGTTAATAATTGATTATCCCCATGCATATCATAGTACCATGTTGGACAGCTGCTTGCCTAGTTACTCTAGGCAAACCAGTCAGTTGGTCAAACTGATGGACACACTACTGTCGAAAATCCCTTACATGTCTAAATATACAAATTCATGTTTGTATCCACAATATTTTGCATATAAGACATGGATAGGAGTCCATAAACATTCCTTGCTAAACAATTGTTAGTTAACAATTGTTCCTCTTTTTCTCTTACTGGATATAAAAAGTGGTAACAAATTTCACTGTTGTAAAAACAAGTTACGTGTATATTTTCAGTAATATTGAATCAACTGTAGGAATACCGCTAACTAAATTCATGATTTCAGTGATGCAAGTGGGCATTATTTCATGAAACTTAATCTGGTTTAGTTTGCTAACCAAAACACAGTTATACCGTACTGAGGTTTATAGGGTATATAGCTACAGCTAAGTATTATATTGAAAAATAAGCTGACACCAGGGCTTAACAACCTTTTACTCTTAAAGTGCCTCTTTAAACAATATTCCACTATATAAAAATCACTGGGAGCCGCAACACTAATAATATTTCTGCAATAAAATGAAAACAACACTGTGTGAGAAAAATATGAGAGTGTTCTTCTGTTTGTTTCACTTATACATGGGTGTTAAACTTATTAAGCGCTCACTAGTGTAACAATAAAATAATAAGATCCACATTAGAAGGATGAAAGAGCCGCAGGTTGCCGAGCCTTGGTATGAACAAAACATGATTCTCACCCGTTCCGTGCGCTTCCCCACGACGCTCCTCAGTGCAAACACGAACTCCGGGTCCGTGCTGCAGAGAGACATTTTCACACTTATCCGTGCAGTTTATTTTAACTCCCCAGTCATATTCCAAATTTCCATGGGCACCTATTTTGCCCACAAGTGATGAAGAGATGTTGTGCCAAATGCTGATGCAGCGCCAAAACAATTTATAAGTTGAACTTTCAATGAACTACCTTAAACCCTAAGTCTAGGAAATAATGATAATTAAAATGAGAAATGATTAACTAGGAATGTTTCCTATTAAGTTTAAAAATAGAAAGTGTGTAGAAGTATAATACCACTAGTTAGCTATTGGGTGCATGAATTCTTTTTACTATATACTCAGAATTCTTTATTTAATTTATAAACATTTAAAAAGATATTCCAGAATAATTTTTACTATGCCTATAATTATAATGGGTTATCACGTTTTAAATAAAAAAGTTTTGGGATTTTTAAATATTTGAACCTATATTGATTAAAATTGAGTTTTCTACATTAAGAAATAATTAAAATCGAAAGTTGTCGAAATTTATATGAAATAAAATAACTTCAATCATTGATTTTGCAACTGTAAGTTTGGTTTGATTTAAAGCAAAATCTAAAATCTAAAAAAAGGAAAAATGAAACACAAATTCTGATTTTTAACAAATAACTCTATTAAATCTGGTAATTAAAAATTAAATGTTTTAATAATTGAATACATAAAAACATTTTCATGACACCATTAAGTATACCAGTCCCAGTATGGCAATATTAGTTTCGCATACAAGTTACAAAACGTGTATCTTACAGACAGGAACAACATTTTCTCCATAAGTCCTAAGTACGCATGTTTTCATGTGTGCTCTATGAGTGTGTGTGTGTGCATGTGTGTGTGTGCATGTGTGTGTGTGCGTGTGTGTGTGTGTGTGCGTGTGCGTGCACACTCCAGGAACCACCGCATGCATTTCCTTTCGACAGATTTACAACGTGCTGACAAAATAAGTTTTGCAAGGAAACTATACAGACATTTAAAAATCTCATTTCAACTTGCTTCCTTTTTTCCACTAATGTTAAGATACAGCACAACAAGACTACGCTTATATTATCACATGACTCATACATCATTAAATTTTTTTTGATTTAACTTAAGGTAAAAAGTTGATAAAGTTATTAGAAATTGAAACAACATTAACTTTTTCCATTTGATGGCATAGGTTAAAATAGTTTCTAATGTTAACCCGAACATCGACATTTAGAACACTACGATTGTATGTTTAACACCATATTGTTTAGCATGTAATAAGGAGGTGGTCTGGTAAAGCTGTCATATAAAACAGAATTTGTGAGTATTCTGCTAAAAGTACTCAACAAGTGAAACTACTGTGGCTATAAATTATATTTCTGTTATGGTTTCACAGTTGTTAGATAGTGTGAACCATTATTCCTGCACCTAATACAGTCTGCAGTACTGTATTAGTGATGAAGTTTATATGGTAGTTCTGACGCTCGAATCTGATTAAAGGTACTACTTTTTAAATTGAATTTTAGTTTTAACTATTTAAATCATCAGTAAACTAACGAGATTTAGGGTGCAAAAGAGACAAACCACTTGCTGGTAAACAACACGTCAAAACCTACAATGTGGATCTCATTATTGCTACTGAATTCTATTTAAATTTGTTACATGTTAGCATTTAAAAATTAAAATTTGATAATAATATATTTAGTAAAGTGAAACTGTGTTTGAACATATATTTTTCTGTATTGAAATATTTTAATATAATGATTGAACCACATTAATTTGGATTTGTATTCATGAATACATTTGAATACTTAAGCTAAAATTCAAGTGAAAATAAAAACAAAAGCAACAAATGGCAAAATCGTAATGTAATAAATGCCATTTGTGTTGTGTGGAATGTCTGTGTTAAGTATCCCCGCTTTCTTATATCGTTGCACACTAATATCACCATTGACCATGTTGAATTCATTAAGTGGACATTTGATTTACACCTAGTGTGCCAGACGTGAGGTATACATGGCTATGGTTTTGTTTATTAGTTTTGCCCTAGTGATACATAGCAGCAAATTAAACAAATCACAACACAGGATGGGGAAAAGGTGGCTAAAAAAAAGAATATAAATATTAAATACAGCGGATGTAGCCGCCTAAACGAGAACAAATTAATTTGCAAACAAAAATGATTAAACCCTAACGATCACACCTACAAGTGCATATTTACATTAAATGGTACGAGTACGACTAACTTTACACCAATTATTAGATATATTAATTAAGACAATATGTAACCAATTTGCAGTAAAGCTTGTTTTGTTTATAAAAAGCAATATGTCTCTACAAAAGTGATTTCCACCTTTTTAACTCCATGCTACCCAACGAACAGCTTACGCAAGTAACCCGAGTAAATTGTTTTTTGCGACCATTTTTTATGATGCTGCCGTAAGTATTATACACTTCAGTATTCGTACGAGACACGCGTCATGTGTATAATTAAAACGGTCGCAATGATGCGGATTTGTTTTTTATTTCCCCTTTAGCCAGCTGAATAGAAAACGGTTGTGGTAAACTTTAGTTTTTTTTATTTTCAAGAGTAAATTCTTACTAGCAAAATGTTTTACTTTGGTTTCCGTCATAAAATTACCTTGCGATAAATTTTCAAAAAATGTACTTGTGTGTTAAAAAGACAAAGTGAATGTTGAACTATAGCTTCATCACAACTAGCTTATTATTCCTCCCCAAATGTATGGTAATATAGGAGATAAAATGAATTGAATATAGGATAGGATAGGATATTCATTATTCATGTTTATCCCCTTGAATGGAAAAACCAAGGGGGTTAACACACGGGCAATCGTCAGATCACCTCGCGCCCATCGTCGGGTCACCGTAGTCCGTAGCTATTGCAGTGTGTTGTATATAATAGACACGTTCCTTCGATTTGGTAGAACCCATTAATCCGCTGGGTTCAGGCAATGTCCGTAAAGTGCCTTGCCCAAGGACACAACCGACTAGCTAGCGACCAGTTGCGCACCTAGAACCTTTCGATTGAAAGGCGACGCACTTAACCGTTAAACCAACCGGGCGGACAAAATATTGCTCTTATATATGCATAGTGACTAACATGGACCTACATAACCTGCGATGTGTTGTAGGAAGAATGTGATAACAGTGTGACAACAAATTGTTACGACTTTTTTATACAAAACTTTTCAGCTGCACAAGATGGTACTTGTTGTGAAAGAAACATAATGGCCACCTAAGTTCTAGCAAAGCCATACAATCAGTATGGCATGGTACTTCAAATACCAAAATTTTTACATTATATTAAGAGGTGTGTAATATAGCAGAATTTCCTGGACTTGACTAATAATCTGTGTGACAGCGGGGTGGGTAAACATACTATTTCAGGAGCGGGAAAAAGTTTTTTGTAATATGAGCTGGATGGTGGATTTCCTTGTTACCATGAGCGGATTATGCCCATCAGTTTATGACATACCCGGCCCTGCTTATGTCAGTGATTAAAATACCAATCTACTTCTCTTCCTACTGTCCCATAGAATAGTGTGTTGTCCAGCACTGCTGTCCGGCATAGTGAAGCCTAACTTTCTCAACCAAAGTAGTCAGTATTAAAATATCCACTCTGTTAAGCGAGAATTATCTGTATAATCTTAAAGACTATTGCCTTTTCCTCCATTTGCCTTTTTACAAACGATTCTGTACTTGCTAACAGATAGAACCTTACCATCATTTACAGATCGACGGGGTATAATGATAAAAATAAAAATTCACTTCACGAATAATATTACTGTTATTTAAACTTTCTTACCAATGCGTCAAACCATGTATAGCTTACACGACGCCTAGCCTGTTCCTGTATACTGCAGGTCGAACATAGCGTAGAAACAACAACTTTAAAGCTATGAATACTAATACTGATTAGAATGTACAACTCTAAAGTGTACTAATCTACATAACATTAAGAAAACCACCCAACTGTACAGCAGTCAACGCGACCGCCCATAGTCCATACCGTGGCAACATATTTTGCTTGTAGGACTCTAGCGCCCACTAACCGTAAAAATCGTTTAGCTTGTCGGGAGTGATTAATTCCAATAACATAATAAATTCGACCCGACGAAGGAATCGTAAGCACTGGGACAGTTGTATGGCCTAATAGTTAGACTGGTTTGAGTTAATATTTGTTCTAAAAAAACACAATCAGGACCATGCCACGGTCAAAAAAATATTATACATATGGTAATGGTCTTATAGGACCTCTATGGCTCTGAATGTCAGTACCGTGATAACTAAACCAACCCGATGAAAAAGGCACAAAATAAAGCAAACGACCATTATTCATACTTGGTTCACATGGCCTCTTTAGAATAATAATTGTGTGTTACCGTAGCCCAAGTAGCAAACTATTAGACCATATAGCTAGCCTATAGCCCTACAAGTATGTAGTATTTGTTTGGTGAATAACGTTATAATATATTATTTTCACGCCAGACACTCATTTTCATGTATATAATCGTGTTTGTTAAGTTAAATAGTTTATTATTCGCACTTTCTTTACAATAATAAGCTAAAAGCGAGTATTAAATGTATAATAATGGAAATATCGGTAAAAGTGTATCATATATATACTTTGTCAATATATATAGTCCATATACTACGTAAAAGTGGTAATTAAGACGTGTCCATTAAAAATTATCAACGCCACATAAAATTACCACTCAGGAAAGCGTAAAGTTAAGTAGAATGGGGATTGTCAGGTGGTTTAGTGTCCTTGTTATGTTAGGTATGCTTGGCAATGTTGGCAGCAAAATTATTATCCAGACGGCAATCATCTATGACGATTATTATGCAGAATCTCTCCCAAGTTTCCGACGGGCAATATCAGAATCGAGTCTGTACATTTTGCACACTGAGTTTTACCAGAACAACATGACAAATATTGTAGGTGAGTAGTGTAGTAAAGATAAATGGCGAATATTCTGATTTACCTCTGTGGATACGACAGTACAAGCGCATTATAACATGGAGAACAATCGTATTATCTCACGCCAGCAGTGGAGTTCACGATGCTATTGCAATTTGTTGTATATGATTGCTACATTTTTATTATTTTTATTAAGTAACTTCCAAAAATTTGACTTTTCTGGGGCACAAACGATTAGCCAGTGACTAGTTTCGATGCTATCTCCTTTCGGCTCACGGTCAGAATCTAGTCTACCAACTGGCAAGTCATCCAGTCCTAACTGTGCACTGTTGCACAGAAACCATCACCGCCGAGAAAGTGTCCAGTCTTTTCATCCTCGCAAAGTTCATCAACTGCACGGCAATGGTGGAACTGAAACAAGCAGTGACCGTCTTCTTCATCGGGATGGTGAGACAGGTACCAAGGCTTTGTATTATATATTGCCCTGTATTAGCTCGAAAGAATACCAGAACGTGTTTAAAAAGCTATTTTATATAAATTACATTCAATAAAATAGGAAAGGGTATTTATGTTTATCTCCGTTAACAGGAAAACGTAGGAACGTTATGACACGGGCAATAACCGTTGGATTATTTTGCACCTACAGTCGGTTTACTGCAAATATGTTTTTGTGAAACTCTTGTTTTATCCAATAATGCTTGTAGAAATCCAGTGGTCCTTGGTTTGAATCACACTTAAATATACCTTTTCAGCATTGTGAACCTGGCGATAATTTCTTGATGTACATGTACCCATCGCATTTTGACGTAATGGGAGCTATGTATGACGCAATAGAACAATATAGATGGAAAACAGCTGCGGTGTTTTATGACGGGAATCAAGGTAAAAAAATGTTGCTTGATTAGATCAGTTTGTCAATCTTTTTTGAACTTGTACACATTTTTAACTTTTACTTATAAGCTTGTACACCGCAGTCTTCACAACACAATACACTTGCACCTACAATCAGCTGGAATTGTCTGGGGTCACTTGTGCATAGTGGCCATGGAACCGGCCTTCTTAACAGTAAAGATACTTTAGTACAATTAGATTCATAGATCTGTCAATTTATATTGATACAATGACACCTGGTGTGAAAATTGTGAAGTCGTTGAACCGTCAACCGAAAGGGTATGGGATCAAAACTAGTCGGTTAATATTCAGATGTATTGCAATTTGCGGACACTGCAATAACCAAAAAGATTAACGGGTTTTCCTTCAACTGTATAAACAACGTCTCACACATACGCAAACCACTACAATAGCTCCGGTAACCCGACGATGAACACGAGGTTACCATTGCCGCAGTAATAAATATCCTACTACTTTCCCAGTATTATCTTATTTTATCCTATCGTAATGGTACGTCATAATATACTTATTGTTAAAGAGTTAGCGTTCGGCTATCAGGATCTGGACTTGGCGCGACAACGCGGGATCAACTTCAAAGTGTGGGTAATCCCCGAAGACCAGGATAAAATGTGGGATATACTAAAGGTAGGTTCTCTTTCATACCCTTATTTCGGACATGACTTTTAATTTTAAATGGCGCCTTAGATACCACTGGGCTGTGGCAATGTAAGTGACACTGATGGTTGAATGATTTATATTTTCGTTGACGAAAAGCAAGGCTTTTTTTTTAAATTTATTTAATGTTTATGCTGACATAACATTTTTACAAACAACAACAATATATACAATAATGAATAGTAATGTACAGCAAAGGATGCAGCGAAAGACCAAAAAGTCACCGAGTCAGCTGCACCCTTTGTGTTTAGTTATATAAATAAACAAATAAAAAAAAGAAAGAAAGAAATACCCGTAATATCCACGGGTATTATAACACAAATCATAATTTAATAAACATGTGATGTATTTATGAGGCCTTTTACATATTCGTTGTTCAATTATTTACACATGGATATCTTTATTTGGTGTTAAGTATAGTTTATATGTAATTTAGTTGCGATATAAAATTTTGTTTATTGCAACATATTATACCAGGGGTGGGCAACATACGGCCCGCGGGCCGGGTCCGGCCCGTGAAGGGAATTCGACCGGCCCCCAGACTGTATCTAACAATAACCTGTAACGTGGCCCAGGTCCGGCCCGCTGTCTGTATCCATCCACACACTAATGTAGTCTGACGAGTCATTCCTAAAAGTTAGCTATCGCTCTACTCTTACCGCACTGTTATTGCGAGCTGGTGAAATAAACAATTGCCTTAGTGAACAAACAATTGTGTTAGCACACTTTTTAAACAAACAATATAAGGTCAAAACAAAAAGCGTTGTAAACATCAGACACTACTGGGTACTTTGTAACAACGTGACATTATTGTTAGTTTTTCTTTAGCTGTTATTAGTTATATTTAGATTTCAAATATAAATGGATTTTATGAATTATTAAGGATTATTAACCACGAAATATCCTATTAAACGTAAATTAGAAAGAGAGTTTTGAGCATTTAACAAAGATTGGATACCAAATATTTTTACAAAGGTTGGCAACAAAGCAGTATGTTTACTGTATGGTCAGAGTGTTGCTGTATTAAAATAGTACAACATTAGTCGTCAATATTTGACAAAACATGGAAACTATGGCAATGATTTAGTGAATAAATATGTGGTTAAGTTATTGAATATTATTCATCTAATAATCCGGCCCACCAAGAACTTCATTTTCCCCCATCTGGCCCGCCTACTAGAAAAGTTGCCCACCCCTGTATTATACCGATGTCACATGTTCAGTTTCCAACTATACGCGAATACCATATTTGTCGACCGCATAAAATGTAATCTGACCCAAAGTTTAAGATATACGTTATTTAACCAGCATCAGTTTTAATTCTTAAATGGCTTCGTAACTAAGACAGTTGTTACAGAGAAATCGGTAATCGAATTGGTCGCGGTAACCATGCGGCCAAACAATTGTTTTCTATGAGGCATTGTACGTTTAATTTCTTCCGATTCAATTTATCTCCAACCTACTGTATAGTTGCTAATACAACCATAGCGATTGATACAAATTACATAACAATACAGTTATATCCACACAATAACTTTAAATTGTTAACTCAGCCAAATCACAATCATAACTACTTTTATAGCGTTTACAATGGCGACCAACCTTGACTGACCGATTAGCTTAGTGGGTTAGTGCGTCGACCTTCAGTAGAAGGGAATTTGGTTCGATACTGGTCGCTAACGATTTGACTGAGTCCTTAGACACGGCAGTTAACGGGCATTTCATGAACCTGCACTCTTTGTGTGTGTGTGTGTCAACATATTAAGGTCATATTAAAATGAAAGAATTGGTGAATCATACATAACACTGTGTTAATCCCCTTGGTATTTCCATTCACGGGGATAAACATTTCCTATCTTCCGCAGTCAGTGAGACTACTTGGCTACCGGACCTATATTTTGGCGTGTGATTATAAAATTGCGACGTCCGTTCTGACAAAAGCTGTTTTCCTGTCGATGGTGAGCGAAGTGAACCACTGGTTTCTGCCGAACATTGTAAGTATTTTCACTGCAAGTTGCAACAAATATAAAATATAAACAGTTTCGACAACTTTTGCGGGACAAGCCTACATTATACAGACTTTTAAGTCGACTTTTTACCGAATGGGTGTTAATGAATATTACTGTACTTATTGCAAGAAGATACAAAACATTGCTTTTTTATAATGAACATTTTTGATTTTTTTTTCCATTTTCTAGTCCAATATTTTGACGACGTTACTAATTTTGACGAGGATATTTAAGTAAATTTGGTCCAACTGGTTTGATGCAAGTGCCTGACAAATTGCGCAATACACCTGTGGACTCGCCCCTTTCGCATTTCTTGATGTTCGATTGACAGCTGTATATCATAGGAAACACACCCCCTGCTGCTCCAGGACTTCCTGGAATCAAGTGTTCGCCTCACCGTCATCAGCGCCAAGATAATTCGTGACGTATTAGAAACGAATTACGTCATGGGAACGTCCGAAAGAACTGCGCGCGACCAAGTTATAACCGGTGACTTTATTTTTATGGGCTGCAGGGTTTCGAACCTATGGTGGACTCGTCACCAAGGCCGTGTTTATATAGAATTGTTATTTGAATGGGTCTCGTAAACCACCTGTGATAAACAGTGAAATTTTTGTAACCGGACCAAGTTACGAACCCATGATGTGCTCGTTACAAAAACCGTTTTTGTAATGTCGGTATATGTATCGGCCGCACGCTCGTACACCGGTAACGACACAATTTAAATAAATAACGATAGGTTGTTTAGCGACACCTTGAGGTAAAACTTGTTGATGTAAGCTTCTGCTCGGTGTCGCTGTATAATCAAGTTTTGTTGTTTTGGTCGTTATGTGGTTGTATACTGGCCGAATATTACATCCGACTAATACATATACATTCGACTGATACATATACGTTCGACTGATACATATACGTTCGACTGATACATATACGTTCGACTGATACATATACG
The DNA here is from genome assembly GCA_000149265.1 of Ciona savignyi. Taxonomy (NCBI): domain Eukaryota; kingdom Metazoa; phylum Chordata; class Ascidiacea; order Phlebobranchia; family Cionidae; genus Ciona; species Ciona savignyi. The sequence goes on from CH002027.1 coordinate 179,713, forward strand.
TTCGACTGATACATATACGTTCGACTGATACATATACGTTCGACTGATACATATACGTTCGACTGATACATATACGTTCGACTGATACATATACATTCGACTGATACATATACGTTCGACTGATACATATACATTCGACTGATACATATACATTCGACTGATACATATACATTCGACCGATACATATATACAGAATTATATACAAAAAAGCGGTCTTATTGGTTCGAAACTGTGCGCAGTTAAACAAACAATAAACAGTGGTCGTGTTGTCAAACGGTGAAACCAGTTCACATTGCTGCTTTACAGACAACTGTCGGATCCAGTTTTAAGAGATGGCGCCCCGAACCCAACGTTTTCCTAACAACATTTAAATATATTTGTTTCAGCCATTACGGCAGACGCATTCGACCGTATCCGCATGTCATGTGACGTAGCGATTGCAATTGGGTGTTTCGACGTCCCGTTATCTGATGATAGCCAATGCGGGATAGATCAAGGCGCCAAAAGCTTTTCTTTGGGATCGGTAGGTGGCGCAATACACTAGGTGTTATAGAATATGTTAGGATATTCATGTTTATAGTACGGTCGTGTTGCCAAATGGTTAACGCGACCGATACATATACCGACTCACATACAAAATAACGGTCCTAGTATGAGCCCATAATTGGTTCAAAACTTGGCTCAGTAAAAAAATATATTCATGTTTATAATACGGTCGTGTGGCCGATTGGCTAAGGCGACCGATACATATACCCACTATTATATAAAAAAACCGTCCGAGTGACGGCCCGATTATGGGTACGAAACTTGACTCGGTAAAAAAAATATATTCATGTTTATCTGCCGAAAATGGAAATACGCTAAAAGCGTTAACACACAGAAAATCGTCGAATCACCTAGCGCCCATTTTTGTTCTACCGGAGCTATTGCAGTGTGTTGTGTATGATTCAGACGTTTCTTCATTTTAGTAGAACCTATCATTCCACTGAGTTCTATTTATAATTAATACAAACAGTCGCCACCATGGCTTCGAACCAGATGCCACTAATAAAAACCTGTCCAAGGCGCCACATCTTTCACCAATCGACATTTATACATATATCAATTTTAAAAAGCACATTATCTGACCATACATGTGTTTTAGTTAGTTTCGTTAGTTTGTGTGCGTCTGCTTATGCGTGTGTGTGCGCGTGTGTGCGTGTGTATTCGTGTGTTGGTGTGTGTGAGTGTGTATGCGTGTGTTAGTGGTTGTGCATTTCCACAACACACATTAAAATGCTAACCGTGCGTCACCCGCAGTATTATTCGGTGGGAACTTGCACGGAATTGTACATGAGGGGCTTGAAGGAGATTGGACCAACGAGGATCGAGTTTCTTGAGCACCACCTAGGGAACGTGAAGGGAAAGATGAGCTTGGTATGAATGCTGGGCTGTTGTGTATAGTAGAATGTGCTAAACGTGTACTAGGTGGTGGGTGGAATACCTATTTGTGTAAGATGCGAGAGGCATTGCAATGGTCAGGTATGTTTGCGTCCACAGTGGGCTTATACGAAAGCTATTGCAGTGTATTTATCACGATGAGAAATGACTGCAATTTTCTGTTTAACCCAATATTACCCACCGAATGGTTTCGATCCAACGATCCTTTGATTGCCCAGCACGCATGATTTTATTTTATTATGGCCACATATATATATATATATATATATATGTGTGTGTGTGTGTGGTTCGATATGATTTAAAAAGAAATATAAGACGAAAGACCAAGTTACATTATTATTCGACATTTTTCGACTAGTTTGGTGGGTTAGTGCGTCGCCTTTTAACCGAAGGGTAGCATATTCGAAACTGGTCGCTAACTGATCGGTTGTGTCCTTGGGCAAGGCACTTAGCGGATAATGCCTGAACCCAGTGGATTAATGGGTTCTACTACATTAAAGGAATGTCTCAATCATACAAAATAATCACCCGTGTGTTAACGCCCTCTTCCGTTATTTAGCAAGGTTACTGGAAGGACAAATCGTTTCTACCTGGTTACATTCCTTTTGTGCAAGCAGCTGTTGTATTTCCGGAAGACCCGTTGAAAGTCGGCATAGTTTATGTAAGCATCAACAATATTGCATTTGCATGTTATTATCAGATGGGAGGATGGGAATCGGTCGTATCCTGATTATCGTCTTCTATGCTGTAAAACATTGATTAAGTATTATATAATCTTGTTTAAATAGTTTTCACCGATTGATTTTGTTTAACTCTCGTGTAGCTGATTTCTTGGCCCGACCAATATATGTTTATATTTTTTTGTTCCTTTTGAAGAAAATACATGTTTCTTTGCCAAAGGGTTGACAGGCATACAAAGTCGCCCTGGCATCCTACCGAATCGGATTAAAACTTTAAGAATGGTTACAAATGACGTAGATATAAGATATTTTTTTGGATCAGATAATATAATAATATTTAAAGTAAATAATAGTATATATTTATCTAGAAAGAAAAGAATAATCAATTTTATTTCAGGTAAAACTCAGCAATAAAAATACACATTTAGACATTAATATAATGCAATAATATTAGTCTTTATATGAAATACGTGTTCATCCTATACCAGTACAAATTTAAAGAAATTTTTCAATTGACAAAAATAATAAAACACTATGATCATCTTCGACCGATTACCGGTTAAAATATAAATGTTCACGAACTTCAAAAATAAGTTATGTTTGGCAACTCATCGGGTTGAAACTTTGGAAATGTCAGATTAAATGATCCAGATGTTCACGGATCTAGCGTAAATATGCTTGCCAGATAATATTGCATTGAAAAATGCAAATTGTGTTGGTCAATCAAGGTTGAAACTCTAGTTCTATATGTAAACGGTCTTAGTAAACGCTTCAAAACTGGGATGGATTGGATACAAAACTAATGATAATTCACCCCAGGAGCTGCCGTGGGTGAAGTGGCATATCAACGAGCTGACATCGGAAACCACGTATGAGGGGTTCCTCATTGACCTGCTGGAGACGCTTTCTAGACGGTTGAACTTCAAGTACGAGTTGTACTGGAACGACCGTGTGGGACCGGGCCGAAGCGGCGACGCTGAGGCGGAGCAAGAGGTCAACAGAATGCTCGAAACTAAACAGGTGGGAAGTGGAGATTATTTGTTCTGGATGGGTTAACAATATGGGATGGGTTAATCTCTACTGCATCAGATGCAACTAAAAGATCATGGGTTCGAAACTAATCGGTACTTAGTCCTTTTGTCTTTAGACACTTAATTACCTAGTTCAGAGGTTTAATGGTTGAATAAAAACTGAAAACAAAATTTCTATATGAAACACTTGCTTGTAACACTACTGTGGACACAAAGTTATATGACTAACTCCGGAGTAATTACATGGTTTAAAGACGTGTTCCAAGTTCGTGTCCAATTTCAGGTTGAATTTGTGCTTTATACCAGACCAATCCTCGGTGGGAAGCTGGGTTCTGAGGAATTATCCATCGCTTTCCAGCAAGTATCTTACTACATGGTGACATTGGCGTCTGGGAACGATGTGCCTGTCAACATTTGGCAGGTGAGTCACTTAACGCTCATCCGTGCAGACAGCAAAGAACAGCCCATTGGATATGGGTCACGAACTCACAACCTTTCAACGACTACAAAAATACAGAAATGTACATAAATCTAAACAAAAATTAATTTTATTTTCAGTTTCTTGCACCGTTCACATTCGATTCCTGGTTTGTGTTGTGGGCCTCATTAATCGTTGTGAGTATTTTCCTTGCTGTCGTCAACCACTTCAACCCATTTGAATGGCGCAAGATGGCGCTAGACGACACCAATGATGACGTAGGGGTTGAGGAGTTTAACAGACTTGGTAAGAGCATTGACTATGTTAACTAGACTACTAGGACCCTGGGTAAATTAAATGATTGACGAGAGTAATTCGCCAATAACCGGATGTGCTTCGAACATGGAACCTATTGGTGAACGGCCGAACCCAATATGCCGTGTTCAGTATCCATAACCCTTTCCACTAACACCAGATCGTGGACTACTTTCCGATAGAGACATTTACCCGATAACTTGCGCCAAGACGAAACAGATTCACTTGACTAACCAGGGCTATGGAAGTGTGTCTCCTGAAACTTCCGACCCATTGGTCTAACGGTTAAGTGCGTCGCCTTTCAATCGAAAGGTTGCAGGTGCGAAACTGGTCGCTAGCTAGACGGTTATGTCCTTGGGCAAGGCACTTTACGGACATTGCCTGAACCCAACGGATTAATGGGTTCTACCAAATTGAAGAAACGTGTCTATCATATACAACATACTGCAATAGCTCCGGTAATCCGACGATGGGCGCGAAGTGATCTGACGATTGCCCGTGTGTTAACCCCCTTTGTTTTCCCATTCACAGGGATAAACTATCATATTCTATCCTAACGTCTTCTTTAGGTTTCGGCAACAGTGTGTGGATGGCGTACGGAGGCTTGGTGCACCAGGGGGTAGATATCGAACCCAGGTCGTACGCTGGCAGAATGATAACCGGAACATGGTGGTACTTCACTATGCTTGTGATTGCCGCGTACACAGCTAACCTCACTGCTTTCCTCACACAAGAGTTCTCCGAGGAGGTGGCGTCGTTAACAGAGTTGCTGGAGCAGGTTCGGATATTCATGTTTATCCCGTTATTGGGAAAGCCAAGGGGCGTTAACACACGGGCAATCGTCAGATCACCTCGTGCCTACCGTCGGGTTACCGGGAATATTACAGTGTGTTGTGTATGATTTACACGTTCCTTTACTTTAGTAGAACCCATTAATCCGCTTGGTTCAAGCAATGTCCGTTAAGTGCCTTGACCAAGCACACAACCGACTCTTTAGCGGACAATTTCTGCAAACCTTCGGCTGAAAAAATCTGTAAACCTTCGGCTGAAAAGCGACGCACTAACCCAACAAGTTAATCAGTTGGATATTGGCAAGGAGTAACTATTGGACCTGCCGTGTATAGCATAGTTGGGCAAAACTAAAGAAAGTAAAGGATGAAAAATGCACTCTTAAACTAGAAATACCCAGCCGTTTAAATCTCACCTAACACTAAGCTCAATCACGGAATTGAACTTAAACCCATTCCAGCCTGGTATTAATACATTATTATGGTGCAGGTATTTTTTGTCTTTCCTTCCTATTTTGTGTGATCATTTTTTAGCATGTTGAAATTCTGTGTTATTTTGCCGTTTTTTTATCGTTAAAATTAACTGCAAAGATTACGTTATGACATAAATGCATGTTGAGATAAAATCCCGACTGTAAATCCAACTTTCTCTTTTTATACTTGCAAAATCGAACATTGCTGTGACTAAGCACATTCTTCCACAGTCACACTACGATTATGGGACAACCTATGACGCCCACATTCTCACATATTTCCTGCCATTCGCTGAGAGCCATCCTTTCAACGCCGTCTGGAAGCATCTCCAAGAAAAACCGCAAAATATTTTCAACTCAACCGACGCGATTTTTGAAAGGATTTCCCAAGGAGGATTTTACTACTTGGCCCCGTTCAGAGAAGTTGCGAAGGTCGAACAACAGAATTGCTTGTATTCGAGAGTTGGTGAAGGTAATGGGTGTAATCAGCGACTTGAATTGGCTCGATTCTGAATCTTAAAATGTACTTGCTTGGCTTTTTTTAAAGAAACGTACCAATACGCTTAATTCGAATGGATCCAAAGCGTTACTCAAGGGAAATCGTCAGATTACCTATCTCCCATTGTCTAGTAACCGGAGAAATTGCAATCAGTGTGTTATGAATGAATAAAACGTTTCCTAAATTTGCTAAAACCCATCAGAGGACCGGTTTCATGCAATCCGCTAAGTGCATTGACACACTAATCCACCAGGCTAATCGGTCGGATACAGCTCAGAATCAAAGCTGGTGACAACCGATATATGTTCCTGCTGATGATTTGACGCAATGCAACTGAGCGATACACATCATTTCGGCTGATGTTGTAGACTAGGGGTCAGCAACATTTCACACTATAGCCCCTGAACGGCAGGTCGCCGACCCTTAGAGTAGACATTCGCAATGAGCATTTTGTGGCCAACACTACGGATGTCATATTACAAAGATACAGCAACGTCTATTTTGAATAGCGCTATCTTAGTTGACTTGCGTATTTACAGGTTTCTGGGACTACCAGTACGCTCTACCGTTCCAATTAAGTTCAAGGTACACAGCGGTGTTCAGTGACGCAATCGCATCTCTGAGAGATGACGGGACACTCCACGAACTTGAGTCGAAATGGTTTAATTTTAGGTAAAACAATTAGCACGGGGAATGTGGGGATAATGGTGTGCTCTTGGTCGAGTTGCTGTGCGGATGATTTAGGATAAGAGAATATAATATTTTATGGTTATCTCCATGTACGGGAAAACGTGATCAAAATTGTTAACTTACCTTGCGATCAACTTTGGTAGAACCCATGAATTCCTTAACACGATATGTGAAAACTATCGATTTAAATAGAGTTTTATGAGAAATGTGTTGGGTTAATTACTTGTGAATTTTGGTTACATTGATATGAATACCATAAATAAAACCAGGTTTATTTCTATATCACCGAGCAAGCACAATACTCAACAATATATTCCACAGGACCGAATGTACCGAGGCAACTTTCGACATTGAATCGAATAGACTTGGTGTTGGAAATTTGGGGGGAATGTTTATTTTGCTGATTATTGGTTCATTTATAGCGCTTATGGTTCATTACGGTGAGGTAAGGAGCTAAAGCAGTTTGAATAGTAAACTATTAAACTCATTGCGTGATGTCAGAGCATTAAACCCATAACCCAGCGGATTGATTATTTTTTCTTAATTAATGGAACATCACAATCATACATAACTCACTGTAATAGCTCTGGTAAGCGAGGTGATCTAAAGATTACCCGTGTGTTAACCTCTTGGTTTTCCATACACGGGGATAAACATGAATATTCTATCCTACTCAGGTAATGTGGTCGCGGCGGCGGAAGCTGAAGTATTTCCGGAATAAAAGCGAGAAGAAAGAGACCAAGGATGACCTTGTGAGCGAGATGAGAAGAAAGAGAGAACTTGAGAAAAAAGAACTCAGTCAGCAAATAGAAGAGTGGGAAGGCGGCTACGATTACTGGGTTAACAGGTGGGAAGTATGTACTTTATAAGCGAATACGCCATTGCGTTTACTTCTCCCAAAAACTTCATTATTTACAATACAACTTTCTTGTTTGTTTTGTTTATAGGATAAAGTTTGGTATCTAAAACGGGCTTATAACTCAAACCGGTGTTTGTTTAGATAGTATTAAGTATCGGTATTGTGAACCATTCGTTTATACGACGGTACAATAACTAAGAATATGTTACAACTCCATGCGTTGGGTTCTGTATGTAAATGAAGTAAATATCCCACTGGGTTCACCTGCATTTCTTTATAGAACTGATCACATCAACAAGACGCTGGAAACAATTGACGAACAAAGTAGACATCACCAAAGAAAAATCACAGGCGGGGAAGGTATCACCTATTCTGGTGTTGAATATTCGATTTTAATAATCACTAGGCCGCTTATTACCACAGGCAATCGTTCAATTACCTTGTGACAATTGGCAGTTTTCTGGTTGTAATGCAATGTGATAAATAAGTTTAAGTACGAAGGATAGATTGGGATATTTACGTTTGTCTCCGTCAATGGTTAAACGTAAGGTGCATGATTACACAGACAATCGACAGATTACCTCGTGAATACGTAGAGGATACTTCACACACGGACAACATACGCGGAGTGCATTGTCATTAAAACAACAACTAACTATAGACCAGTTGTGAAACTTTTCGATTGAGTGTTGACGCATTAACCCACCAATTTATTCGGCGGACGCCTCGGACGCACACGAATTTCGTTTAAACGATGTATCGACTCACAATCCAAATAGCTAAGAATAAGCAAAGCTTCGAGACATCCCGAACGATTTCTATCCACAGCTGGGGAGTCGAATGACGAGGATGAGACGATGTTTACGTGGTGGAGCCAAGCTTACCGCAACATGACGCAAGCTATATCCGGTCGCGCGCATAAGGAAGCAGAGCTCCATAGAGACGATGGTGATTATAGTTTTTTGATCAGTTTCAGTTTCGAATCCATAAGGGGATCGTCACTGACACCATCTTTGGTATGTAAGTCAATGTATATATCCGTCACGTCCGTACGTGGCGATTATAGTTTTTTTTGGTGGACGGGAGGGGAGCCTAGATTCGAACCCATGATGGGCTCGTCTCTAACACCGTTTTATATATTTGCCGTACGTATCGATAACCATTCGGCCACACGCCCGTATAAATGATTATATATATGTTACCGGTCCCAGCTTTTATTTCAGGATGTCTGACTCCCTTGCTTGGTTAAAATAGTATGCTGTGTGTATAAGATACGATGACTTTTTCCTATATCCACCTAATGATTAGGATAGTTTCAAGAGCTGTACTCACACGAGCAATATTTAATAGTATTTGAATGTTATCGAGAGAACTAGGTTCACGTTTGATACACAATGCTGTCGCACGTAGATATAAATTATAAATGAATCAACCATCCACGTAATGCAATAGCTATAAGGTTTCGAGTGTTAAAACATATTCTCCTTTGAGGATGGAAAATCTTTAAATTATCTCGTGCCCCGACTGGTGTAGGGTTGCGATATATTGTAACATGATTACTATTTAGTTTTAGAGGTTGCGAGTACATCCGAAGAAAACATCAAATCACCCGACGACTTATCAGGTGATTCAACTTATTTTAAGCTTGTGGTGTATTGGTGTGGAAACTTTGACTGAATTTTTATGAAAATATTGTTTTCTGTCCCAAGTTAAAAACACGCAAAAGTTGCCAAGATATATACAAATTCGGAATTTATTCAACAGAGGGATCGCGGCTTTAAGGCGGCTATTTTTTTATTTATAATATTTTAGGAACCGATAATAATATTGATAAATAGAAAGAACTTTTTTATTCATTGGACTTATCAAATGGCTTCCATGACTACGACATTTTTTTGTCGGAGAAATATTGTGAAAATTTATTTATGACTTTTTGTTTTTGGAGCAATTTAAGCTTCAACTCGAGTGTAAACGTAACATTAATTTTTAGAACATGAAGACATTAGCACGATTTGCCCTCCTGAGTTTCAAGACCAAACCACAACTGAACCCGAGATCCAAAACTCCGCTCATATGTCGACATCAAAACATGACGTAACAGCAACACCACCAGTAAACGACGCAGTGAAGACAGCAACAGCAGTTGAGCCAAAAGCAAAGAAGCCAATAAATCGCCTCGGTAGAATGCTTAGCTTCAAAGCTAGCAAGAATTACCAAAATGTTTAAAATGTATATGTTTGGAAAAAATAAAAATGTTATAATTGTGCGAACTGTAAATATGTTGTGGACAATCATGCGTTTAAGAACAAGTTTAGCATTCAAATGGGCTGCATTCGCGCCTCCGCTGAAGAGACTACACCACACTACTCAGCACTAAACTTTAATCAAGAGACAACGGCGAGTTTGAACTTACGCATTGCCCACAACGATGCACCAATACGAGCACAGTTATCACGTTACACGTGTATTTTTCATAACGTGGCAAACAGACGTGTGCGTCAGGTTTCTTAAGGAGTTGAACCATTCTATTGATTGTGTAATAAATTGCTTGCAATTGAAGCAAGTTATTATTGGGTTTCCATCTATCCAAACTGAACTCATAAATATTTTCCAATTAACATCCCGAAAAGATAAATTTAAATATTTTACCTTCTTTGAAACATCTTCCGTGTAGGATGGAGTCAGGACCGTGCGTTTCACATCGTACGAGCCGCTAACAGAGACTTCAACACCTCTTGGAATATACGCGCGGCTTGCGTTGTCCACATTCTCGGCATTTTCAGCGCAGTTTATTCTCTAATGGGCGACATTTTGGACTGGAAAGAATTTTTCACTTTCATTTTTTAATTAAGTTAAAGATCTGTAACTGAGAAAATAACAAAGATCAAATAACTGAGAAATAACAAATGGACTAAAAATAATCCAATTTATCTCGGAAACATCCCCAAATATAAAACACGTCAATCAAAACAGATTTGAATACCTCATGATACATCTAAACTATTTTGTATCTCTTTTTTTTAAACAAAAGGAAAAATACCAATTGCGGTAAATTTTTTAGATGTGTTAGCTTATAAGTCCTGGCATCTGGGATAGAATATTTCACACCAAGGGAGTTTTAGATATCTTTTCATTTTTTTCGGCGTCGGTTATAAAGCGATAGTTTACTACTAGAAACAACTATTTACTTTATATTAAAGGCAATTGTTGTTGTGTAAGATAAACTAGGAAAGAATATTGGAACCCATAATAACCCGATTTATCACGGAAAATCACTTTACATACACGTAGATATAAAAAACACAGTTACCCCTTTCCTTTTCTTTTATTTGTCGCAAAACAAAATATATCGGCCACAAAGTCGAATCAGAGTTTTCGGCCGATATTTAAGTTTTCCACCTAACTCATATACGATAACAGCTCTTAAAAGTTCAACTTGTTTGTTTGCATTGTGTTTTTACATGTTTCTCTATTTTGTATTTATACGGTGTGACATGGGCGTCTTGTCAATTCGAAACCATATAGATGAATTTATTTAATTGAACTAAAACTATAAAGCGCCAAGAACGTGTTTACCACCATCTTTTTTGAAGCACATTTTGACTTTAGCCTACAATGTCTTATCTCCGTGAGCTTGCATGGTGCGTTGATTACAACGTGATAGTCTCGGGATTGACGCTTATAATAATTGCATGTTGCTGTTTTCGTGGTAGCTCAAATCCATTAGACTTTAACACCCATTTCTGATATATTGCTGTTAGAGTGCTATGTTTTGAGTTACTGGTATTAATGGAATATAATGCTTATTGTGAATACAAGCAGTTTATATAGATCGTTACAGGTTATTGAGAATCCTGTCTAAAAGTGTCACAAGTGAAGACAACATAGAACCTGTTACATTGAAATCACTCCATCATACGTATACACTGGGGAGTAATATTATAAATGAGGTCATTAGACGTAACAATGCCTATTTTATCGTTGTGCGTATTATTTATACCTCGTGTAAGATTTGGGCCTTTGAAAGGCTTGGGAGTTTTTGAAGTGACTGGTTACAGTATTTTCCATAGTTAAATTGATTTGGGCCATGTGTTTTAATATTAATTTGTCATGTGTATAGAAGTGAAGTTCATAAGTTAGCCTACTATGTAAAATATTTAAAAACCGCAAATTTTAGTAATATCATAACGTAAAAGTGGAATACAAGTTTTGAAGTTGGAATAACGTCTTGATATTGCTGGAGTTGCGCGTTTTGTGACGAGTCCTGTATTGTGCTACGTCTGGTTTAGTAGGCGCCGCCAGAAGACGTAACATAAAAGTTTTTAAATATAACTCATCAAATCGAAGATATCGAGAAGCAAGTCAAGGCTGTAGCTATGGAGGACAGTGAAATCTTAGTGGATTTGGATGAGCCTAAGAGTATCATGGCGAAGGGGGCTGAATGCATCCGTGTGTCGTCAGCCGATGAGTTACAAGAACTAAGAACTGAACTTGCCGTTTGGTATAATGTGGCCGAGCAAGCAATTACTCGCAAAGATGAGGCGATGTTAAAATCTGCCCGAAAGCGGATTGAACACTACGTGTCCAGTTTAACGGATATCTTAAAGCAACGCATTAATGACTTGCTAACTGACCAAGATCGTGACGCCAGTGAGCATCAACTGGAGAGCGTCGGGAAATGTAAAGACGAATTCGACGTCCGTGTTGGTGAATGGCTTGTCAAGCAAGCAAAAAAGGATCTTACAAAGACATTAGAAGATAAAGGTTGTGTACATTTAAGTTCAAGTTCGTCCCTAAAATGGGAAACCTTGTCAACGCAAAGTTCCAGATTATCTGAAGTAAGTACCACCTCTAGTGTGAGACGTGTTGAAGCAAAGATCAAGAAAGAAATGGCAATGCTGAAGAAGCATCAACTGGAAGAGCAACTAAAGCTGGAAGCCGAAAAGAATAAGCTGGAAGCCAAAAAGAATAAGCTGGAAGCCGAAAAGAGGAAATTGGAAGCCCTACATCAAGTCCAAGAAGCCGACCTAGAAGTACAAATGTGGGATCAAGCTTCAAACTACCGTGATGAAGATGTGACAAGACCTTATAGTCCGCAGCAGTCGCCTGTTAAAAGCGACTTCGACGCAGAAGTCACGAAGACAAAAGAAGTACCGGTACGTGTTAAGTCGCTTCCACGCCGTTACCGTCTATCTAGCCCGGTACGGTTTGCACCAACGCCCGCCTACGAAGGACCAAGTAACGCTCAGTCGCCGGAAAGGTCGTCGATGGAATGTCACCCTGATCAGTCTTTAGTTACAGGATTTATTGCAGCTGTGAGAGAAGCTATGCACACCCCTAAAGTGGAGTACACTACATTTTCTGGAGATCCAATGAAATACTGGACATTCCAATTGAATTTTGACGCTAACATTGAGAAAAAGGCGCCCACTGACAGTCTAAAGCTGGATTTTCTACTACAACAGTGCAAAGGACACGCTCGAGAGCTCATCGATCACTGTGCTATTTTGGGACCAAAAAATGGATACCAAAAAGCAAGAGATATTCTGTACAATAACTACGGAAAACCCAGTATAGTTGCACGCGCATTTGTCTGCGAACTAATAAGTGGACCAAACCTAATGCCAGATGACACCTCTGGTATACGCAATTACGCTATTTTGATGAGAAAGTGCCTAACTATTCTAAGTGAAATTAATGACTTTACTGATCTGAATTCAGTTGACCGTATGATTGCCATCGTATCGAAGTTACCGTACGACTCGCGAAAACTGTGGAAGCGCCGTGCAGCGGAAATTGCACGTCGTCACGGCGAAGTTGCTAATTTTGTTGACCTCGTTGAATTTGTAGAGGAGGAGGCAGAAGTCGCTAACACTGAATTTGGTAAGATAGATTCTCGCGAATGGGGATCCAAGCCTCAAGAAAATAAACCATTGAGAAGAGGCACGGCGTACGCTGTGACGTCATCGACTGCGCAAAGTTTAAAACCGCCGATAACCAAGTGTCCTTGCTGTTTTCTCGCACACCCGCTGTCAGCGTGTGATATTTTCCTTGCGAAATCAGTCCAAGAAAGAGTTGATTTTCTCCTGAGTGAACGATGTTGTTTTAATTGTTTTGCGGATGGACATATTGCGCGTCTTTGCGGTCTGAAATCTCAGTGTACCGTACAACACTGTCGGAGATATCACCACACTTTATTACATATAAATCCAAATTTCACTGAACAACAAGGAAAGATATGCACGGAGAAAAGCAACGACGCAGCAGTAAAGAATACCAGCGATGTAACAGACAAAAGTGCCAGCGACGCACACTGCCACACGATATCAAAGAACGCAAGAGAAGGATATTTGTGCGTGGTACCGGTCAAAGTACGCGCTAACAACAAAGAAATCAAATCTTACGCGTTTTTGGATCAAGGTTCAGACACGACGTTTTGTCACGTTAAACTTATAGATCGTCTTGGTTTGTCTGGTAAGCGAAGAGAAATATTAATGAATACTCTCGGAACAAGACCAAAGAAACAAGTTGGCATTACAGTAAGCCTGGTCGTCTTATCTGCAAACGGTGACGAAGAAATTGAAATTGACAAGGCCATGTCAATTGATGATATCCCGGTGTGTTCAAATTCATTTCCCACAAGAAGAGAGCTGGAAGAACTCCCTCACCTTCACGGACTAAACATTCCAACATTTGACAGCGGAAAAGTAACGCTGCTAATTGGAACCGATGTGCCGTATGCTCATCGCGTATTGAAAACAAGAACAGAAGGCCGCAAACAACCATTTGCTGCGAGAACGCCTCTAGGATGGTCGTTAATCGGACCATTCATATACACCCCATCAACAAAGAGTATTCACGTAAATTTCATTCAATCGAACTTGCACTTGGAGATGCAGATACAGAAATCGTGGACGACAGATTTGGTATCTGCCACACCACCCAGTGTATCATCCTCGTAAGCCCAATAAAGTGCGCATCGTATTTGACTGCGCGGCGAAGTACAAGGGTGTTTCCCTTAACGACGGCTCAATGCAAGGACCAGATCTGGTTAATAGTTCGGTGGGCGTTATTACAACACAGTTTCGTAAAGAACCAATAGCAGTGGTAAGTGATGTAGAAGCTAAGTTTCATCATATTCGAGTCAAAGAAGAAGATTGCCACGCTTTGAGATTCCTGTGGTGGCCAGGTGGAGACTTATACAAGCGACCTGTTGATCGTCAGATGCTGGTTCATGTATTCGGAGCCACGTCATCGCCATGCTGTGCGAGCTTTTGTTTAAGACAAACAGCAGACCAATTTGGAGAGCAGTTTGTCACACCACCCAAAACGGAAAGTATACCACGACTTGAGCTCGTTGCTGCAGTTTTATCGGTCAAAGCCGAGAAATGGTTAAAGGGACAACTGAAGATGCCGGAGTGCGAGTCCATATTCTGGACAGATTTGTGTGCTGTAAGACAAAGTATCAACAACCAACGCAAGAGATTTAAGACTTTCGTAGCTAACCGGTTAACTAAAATACACCGACAAACAGAGCCGTCGCAATGGAGTCATGTAGGAACAAAATGTAATCCCGCCGACGGGGCATCAAGAGGGATTTCGGTGTCCAAGTTATTGAAGTCAAGCCAGTGGTTAAGCGGACCCAAGTTTTTGTGGCAATCAGAAGCAACTTGGCCGACGCCACCAGAAAAAGAAGAACGAGTTCCAGACGAATTTCTACGGACGGAAAAGAAGCGAATTGCCGTCAACGTGTTGGCGCAACCCGACCCGATGAATGAAGAACCGTTGACATCGAACCATTTATTATTACAAAGACCCTCATTATATGAAACACCTGAATTATTTCAAGCAAAGGATTGTTTCAATCGTCGAAGATGGCGACAAGTGCATTTCCTTGCAGATGAGTTTTGGCGACGCTGGGCCCGCGAATATTTACTGACCATCGCGCTGAGACAGAAGTTGCCCGACAAGCAAGAAAACTTTGAAGCTGGTGACGTGGTATTGATCGTAAATGACATGATACCACGAAGAAGATGGGAGATGGGTAAGGTAATTGGTACCTATCCGGACAAACATGGCGTTGTACGCCAAGTCGAGGTAATAACGAAGACAAGTGCGATGAAACGACCGATTGCCAAATTGTGCTTGATTTGCAAGGCAATCGAGGGTTAAAAGGTCGTGCGATGGCTGACATGAACACATTTATTTACGTCCTGTGAAGACGATGATTGACACTTTAAAGAGTTGGCGCTGAGCGCAGCGTACTTGTGTGTCGCCGCCATTATTCGGGCTGCAGTCGTCGATTACTGCAACAAAACCGCGATGTAAATTCGGTGTACGTGATTTAATGTTTTTTTGGGGTTAAAATGTACTTGTATGATAATCGTACATTTGGTGGGGAGAATGTTACATTGAAATCACTCCATCATACGTATACACTGGGGAGTAATATTATAAATGAGGTCATTAGACGTAACAATGCCTATTTTATCGTTGTGCGTATTATTTATACCTCGTGTAAGATTTGGGCCTTTGAAAGGCTTGGGAGTTTTTGAAGTGACTGGTTACAGTATTTTCCATAGTTAAATTGATTTGGGCCATGTGTTTTAATATTAATTTGTCATGTGTATAGAAGTGAAGTTCATAAGTTAGCCTACTATGTAAAATATTTAAAAACCGCAAATTTTAGTAATATCATAACGTAAAAGTGGAATACAAGTTTTGAAGTTGGAATAACGTCTTGATATTGCTGGAGTTGCGCGTTTTGTGACGAGTCCTGTATTGTGCTACGTCTGGTTTAGTAGGCGCCGCCAGAAGACGTAACAGAACCTGTAGTGCAGCAGTGAAGTTTTTATTATTTTTTCCTTTCTAGACAAGACGTAGTGGAAAAAGATTTAAATTTATTTTTAACATCGTTCAAGGTCTTAGGATAGGATAGGATAATCATGTTTAGCCCAGTGAATGGGAAAACCATGCGGGTTAACTCACGTGCAATCGTCAGATCACCTTGCGCCCATGCACCGTCGGGTTACCGGAGCTATTGCAGTGTGTTGTATAATTGATATTTTTTTTCAATTTGGTAGAACCCATTATTCCGCTGGGTTAAGGCAATGTCCGTTAATTGCCTTTCCCAATGACACAACCGACTAGCCTCGACCAGTTTCAAAACTGCAACCTTTCGACTAAAACGCGTCGCACTAAACCACCAGACTAACCGGCCGCTCTTTGTAACATTGTTGTTGCAACCAAGCCCCAAGAAGATATAACTTTCTATCCAGCGTTCTGGACGAAACTAAGTTCGAAATGGGAGGGGCAGACACACCAATTGTACAACTGCGCAGACGACCACACCGAGCAACCGATTTCGTGTGTTCAGTGGAAAAATTAGAAATGCCCCAAATGGCCAAGCAAAAACAGAATTCGTCATACAAATCGAGGTAATGTTTAATCTTTTGGCCAGCGGTCTTAGACTTATCCCCAAATTCATCTAAACCAAACGCAGTTTAATCGGAAATACGACAAAATATATATATATATATATATATTACAGTCTACACAGAAACGTATTCCAATGGACATCAAATAAAGCTATTAAACGAATAAGCAAAAATAAATTACCCCTTAATCATAAAATACCCAAAGCCCATTTTAATAACGCCAAAAGAAACAAACGATTCCTTTACAAAATAGAGCATAATGCCTAACATTTGGGCGACTGGTATAGAAATAAAATGCCTGGCTCCATATTTTAAGAAACGTACCAATACGCTTAATTCAAATGGATCCAAGGCGTTACTCAAGGGCAATCGTCAGATTACCCATCTCCCACTGTCTGGTAAACGGAGAACTTGCAATCAGTGTGTTATGAATGATTAAACGTTTCCCAAATTTGCTAAAACCCATCAGAGGAGCGGTTTCATGCAATCCGCTGTACATTGACACACTAATCCTGCAGGCTAATCGGTCGGTTACAGCTCAGAATCAAAGCTAGTGTCAACCGATATATGTTCCTGCTGATGATTTGACGCAATGCAACTGAGCGATACACATTATTTCGGCTGATGTTGTAGACCAGGTGTCGGCAACATTTTGCACTAAAGCCCCTGAGCCGCAGGTCGCCGACCCCTACAGTAGACATTCGCAATCCAATAAGCATTTTGTGGCCACACTACGAATGTCATATTACAAAACTACAGCAACGTCTATTTTGAACAGTGCTACCTTAGTTGACTGGCGTATTTACAGGTTTCTGGGACTACCAGTACGCTCTACCGTTCCAATTAAGTTCAAGGTACACAGCGGTGTTCAGTGACGCAATCGCATCTCTGAGAGATGACGGGACACTCCACGAACTTGAGTCGAAATGGTTTAATTTTAGGTAAAACAATTAGCACGGGGAATGTGGGGATAATGGTGTGCTCTTGGTCGAGTTGCTGTGCGGATGATTTAGGATAAGAGAATATAATATTTTATGGTTATCTCCATGTACGGGAAAACGTGATCAAAATTGTTAACTTACCTTGCGATCAACTTTGGTAGAACCCATGAATTCCTTAACATGATATATGAAAACTATCGATTTAAATAGAGTTTTATGAGAAATGTGTTGGGTTAATTACTTGTGAATTTTGGTTACATTGATATGAATACCATGAATAAAACCAGGTATATTTCTATATCACCGAGCAGGCGCATTACTCGACAATATATTCCACAGAACCGAATGTACCGAGGCAACTTTCGACATCGAATCGAATAGACTTGGTGTTGGTAATTTGGGGGGAATGTTTATTTTGCTGATTATTGGTTCATTCATAGCGCTTATGGTTCATTACGGTGAGGTAAGGAAAGCCTTCATACGGAGTTATGCCAGTCAATAAAATTGTGTTTTTTATTTCTTTGATCTAAATTTATGTAAGATACTACAATGATATGAACTGGAGCTAATTAAAGTAGTTTAAATAGTAAACTATTAAACTTATGGTATTTACGTCATTACGTGATGTCAGAGCATTAAACCCATAACCCATCGGATTGATTAATTCTCCTTAATTAATGGAAAATCACAATCATACACAACTCACTGCAATAGCTCTGGTAACCCGACGATGGGCGCGAGGTGATCTGACGATTGACCGTGTGTTAACCCCTTGTTTTTCCATTCACGGGGATAAAGATCAATATCTTACTCAGGTAATGTGGTCGCGGCGGCGGAAGCTGAAGTATTTCCGGAATAAAAGCGAGAAGAAAGAGACCAAGGACGACCTTGTGAGCGAGATGAGAAGGAAGAGAGAACTCGAGAAAAAAGAACTCAGTCAGCAAATAGAAGAGTGGGAAGGCGGCTACGATTACTGGGTTAACAGGTGGGAAGTATATTCTTTTCAGCCCCACTTTCGTTTCATGCAAACGAATACGCCATTGCGTTTACTTCTCCCAAAACCTTATTATTTACAATACAACTTTCTTGTTCGTTATGTTTATAGGATAAATGAAGTAACTATCCCAATGGTAACACCTGCATTTCATTATATCTCGATGGGTTCACCTGCATTTGTTTTGTAGAACTGACCACATCAACAAGACGCTGGAAACAATTGACGAACAAAGCAGACATCACCAAAGAAAGATTACAGGCGGGGAACGTATCACCTATTCTGGCGTTGAATATTCGATTTTAATTATCACCAGGCCGCTTAATACCACAGGCAATCGTTCGATTACCTTGTAACAATTGGCAGTTTCCTGGTTGTAATGCACTGTGATAAATCAGTTTAAGTACGAAGGATAGACTGGAATATTTACGTTTGTCTCCGTCAATGGTTAAACGTAAGGGTCATGATTAGACAGACAATCGACAGATTACCTCGTGAATACGTAGAGGATAGTTCACACACGGACAACATACGCGGAGTGCATTGTCATTAAAAAACAACTAACTATAGACCAGTTGTGAAACTTTTCGACTGAGTGTTGACGCACTAATACACCAATTTATTCGGCGGACGCCTCGGTAGCAAACGGACAGCTAGGGGCTAGTTTCGTTTAAACGATGTATCGACTCACAATTCAAAGAGCTAAGAATAATCAAAGCTTCGAGACATCCCGAACGATTTCTATCCACAGCTGGGGAGTCGAATGACGAGGATGAGACGATGTTTACGTGGTGGAGCCAAGCTTACCGCAACATGACGCAAGCTATATCCGGTCGCGCGCATAAGGAAGCAGAGCTCCATAGAGACGATGGTGATTATAGCTTTTTAACCGGTTTCAGTTTCGAGCCCATAAAGGGATCGTCACTGACACCATCGTTGGTATGTAAGTCAATGTATAATCCGTCACGTTAACTATTCGGCCACACGACCGTACATGGCAATTGTATGTTACAGGTCCCAGCTTTTATTTGAGAATATCTGGCCCCCTCGCTTGATCAAAATAGTATGCTGTGTGTACAGGATACGATTGCTTTAACTTTTGGTTACATATTTTCATTCAATAATGGTGATAGTTTTAAGAGCCGTTCTCACATAAGCAATATTTAATAATATTTGAATGCTTTCGAGAGAATTATATTCACATTTGATACATAATGCTGTTGTACGTAGATATAAATGAATCAACCATTCACGTAATGCAATAGCTATAGGGTTTCGAGTGTTAAAACATATTCTCCTTTGGGTATGGGAAATCTTTAGATTATCTCGTGACCCGACTGGTTTAGGGTTACGACATAATGTAACATGATTAATATTTAGTTTTAGAGGTTGCGAGTACATCCGAAGAAAACACCAAATCACCTGACGACTTATCAGGTGATTCAACTTATTTTAAGCTTGTGGTGTATTGGTGTGGAAACTTTGACTGAATTTTTATGAAAATATTGTTTTCTGTCCTAAGTTAAAAACACGCAAAAGTTGCCAAGAGATATACAAATTAGAAATCTATTCAACGGAGGGATCGCGGCTTTAAGGCGGCTATTTTTTTATTTATAATATTTTAGGAACCGATAATAATATTGATAAATAAAAAGAACTTTTTTATGCATTGGACTTATCAAATGGCTTCCATGATTACGACATTTTTATGTCGGAGAAATATTGTGAAAATTTATTAATAACTTTTTGTTTTTGGAGCAATTTAAGCTTCAACTCGAGTGTAAACGTAACATTAATTTTTAGAACATGAAGACATTAGCACGATTTGCCCTCCTGAGTTTCAAGACCAAACCACAACTGAACCCGAGATCCAAAACTCCGCTCATATGTCGTCATCAAAACATGACGTAACAGCAACACCACCAGTAAACGACGCAGTGAAGACAGCAACAGCAGTTGAGCCAAAAGCAAAGAAGCCAATAAATCGCCTCGGTAGAATGCTTAGCTTCAAAGCTAGCAAGAATTACCAAAATGTTTAAAATGTATATGTTTGGAAAAAATAAAAATGTTTTAATTGTGCGAACTGTAAATATGTTGTGGACAATCATGCGTTTAAGAACAAGTTTAGCATTCAAATGGGCTACATTGGCGCCTCCGCTGAAGAGACTACACCACACTACTCAGCACTAAACTTTAATCAAGAGACAACGGCGAGTTAGAACTTACGCATTGCCCTCAACGATGCACCAATACGAGCACAGTTATCACGTTACACGTGTATTTTTCATAACGTGGCAAACAGACGTGTGCGTCAGGTTTCTTAAGGGGTTGAACCATTCTATTGATTGTGTAATAAATTGCTTGCAATTGAAGCAAGTTATTATTGGGTTTCCATCTATCCAAACTGAACCCATAAATATTTTCCAATTAACATCCCGAAAAGATAAATTTAAATATTTTACCTTCGTTGAAACATCTTTCGTGTAGGTTGGAGTCAGGACCGTGCGTTTCACATCGTACGAGC
The DNA here is from genome assembly GCA_000149265.1 of Ciona savignyi. Classification (NCBI taxonomy): domain Eukaryota; kingdom Metazoa; phylum Chordata; class Ascidiacea; order Phlebobranchia; family Cionidae; genus Ciona; species Ciona savignyi. Next base: position 200,802 of record CH002027.1, read on the forward strand.
CGCTAACAGAGGCTTCAACACCTCTTGGAATATACGCACGGCTTGCGTTGTCCACATTCTCGGTATTTTCAGCGCAGTTTATTCTCTAATGGGCGACATTTTGGACTGGAAAGAATTTTTCACTTTCATTTTTTAATTAAGTTAAAGATCTGTAACTGAGAAAATAACAAAGATCAAATAATTGAGAAATAACAAATGGACTCACAATAATCCAATATATCTCGGAAACATCCCCAAATATAAAATACGTCAATCAAAACAGATTTGAATACCTCATGATACATCTAAACTATTTTGTATCTCTTTTTTTAAACAAAAGGAAAAATACCAATTGCGGTAAATTTTTTAGATGTGTTAGCTTATAAGTCCTGGCATCTGGGATAGAATATTTCACACCAAGGGAGTTTTAGATCTCTTTTCATTTTTTCGGCGTCGGTTATAAAGCGATAGTTTACTACTAGAAACAACTATTTACTTTATATTAAAGGCAATTGTTGTTGTGTAAGATAAACTAGGAAAGAATATTGGAACCCATAATAACCCGATTTATCACGGAAAATCACTTAACATACACGTAGATATAAAAAACACAGTTACCCCTTTCCTTTTCTTTAGATGTCGCAAAACAAAATATATCGGCCACAAAGTCGAATCAGAGTTTTCGGTCGATATTTAAGTTTTCCACCTAACTCATATACGATAACAGCTCTTAAAAGTTCAGCTTGTTTGTTTGCATTGTGTTTTTATATGTTTCTTTATTTTGTATTTATACGGTGTGACATGGGCGTCTTGTCAATTCGAAACCATATAGATGAATTTATTTAATTGAACTAAAACTATAAAGCGCCAAGAACGTGTTTACCACCATCTTTTTTGAAGCACATTTTGACTTTAGCCTACAATGTCTTATCTCCGTGAGCTTGCATGGTGCGTTGATTACAACGTGATAGTCTCGGGATTGACGCTTATAATAATTGCATGTTGTTGTTTCCGTTGCAGCTCAAATCCGTTAGACTTTAACACCCATTCCTGATATATATTGCTGTTAGAGTGCTATGTTTTGAGTTACTATAGTGTTAATAAAATATACTGTATATTGTGAATACAAGCAATTTATAAAGATCGTTGAGAGAGCTTACTACAGGTTATTGAGAACGCTGTCTAAAAGTGTCACAAGTGAAGACAACATAAAACCTGTAGTGCAGCAGTGAAGTTTTTTATTATTTTTTTTCTAGACAAGACGTAGTGGGAAAAGATTTAAATTTATTCTGAACATTGTTCAAGGTCTTAGGATAGGATAGTATATTCACGTTTAGCCCCGTGAATGAAAAAAAACAAGCGGGTTAACTCACGTGCAATCGTCAGATTACCTTGCGCCCACTGTCGGGTTACCGGAGCTATTGCAGTGTGTTGTATAATTGAGACATTTCTTCAGTTCGGTACCCCATTATAGAACCCATTATTCCGCTGGGTTTAGGCAATGTCCGTTAATTGCCTTTCCCAAGGACACAACCGACTAGCAGCGACCAGTTTCAAAACTGCAACCTTTCGACTGAAAGGCGTCGCACTAAAACACCAGACTAACCGGCAGCTCTTTTTAACAGTGTTGTTGCAAGCCCCAAGAAGATATGACTTTCTATGCTGTTTTATGGACGAAACGAAGTTCGAAATAAGTGGGGCACACACACACCAATTGTACAACTGCACGAACGACCAGTTAAAACAACGAGCAACCGATGTCGTGTGTTCAGTGGAAAAATTAGAAATGCCCGAAATGGCCTACCCAAGCAAAAACAAAAATCGTTACACAAATCGAGGTAATGTTCAATCTTTTGGCCAGCGGTCTTAGAAATCGTCAATAAAGAGAACGAATTTTGCGGTAATATCCCGGAAATTAATAGACGAAATGATATATACAAACTTAGCCCAAAAATTCATCTAAACCAAACGCAGTTTAATCGGAAATACGACAATATATATAAACATTTTACAGTCTACACAGAAACGTATTCCAATGGACATCAAATAAAACTATTAAAAGAATAATCAAAAATAAATTACCCCTTAATCATATAATACCCAAAGCCCATTTTAATAACGCCAAAAGAAACAAACGATTCCTTTACAAAATAGAGCATAATGCCTAACATTTGGGCGACTGGTATAGAAATAAAATATGAAC
>CH002026.1:0-75378 GCA_000149265.1 Ciona savignyi
CTTGAACTTTAGCAGAATTTACAATGCAGATGGTTACCTGGACTATCCCAATGATCTTTAGCAGGGTCGTAGCATTGAATGGTGCTCAAGCATTTTTGTTGTGTCCAGCTGTACCCGCCAACCTTTGTTAAAGGGTTTATTAAAAAACTTGTGGTTTTATTGCTGTTTATGTACACCATTGGTATCACAGTTGGCCGTTTAGGTATTGTATTAATGCTCGCTTGTTATAAAGAGTCCGACCGGTTAGTCTGGTGGTGTAGTGCAACGCCTTTCAGCCGAAAGGTTTAAGGTTAGAAACTGGTCGCAAGCTAGTCTGTTGTGTCCTTGGGCAAGGTGCTTAATGGACATTGCCTAAACCAAGCGGACTAATGGGTTCTATCAAATTGAAGGAACGTTTCTATTATATAAAACACACTGCAATAGCTCCAGTAACCCGACAGTGGGCGCGAGGTGATCTGACGATTGACTGTGTGTTAACCCCCTTGGTTTTCCCATTCACGGGGATAAACAATATCCTATCGTATCAGCAGTGATAAATTGTGGTTTTAATAAGGCAGTCTATGGTATCACAGTTGGCCATTCAGATATTGTATTAATGCTCGCTTGTTATAAAGATATCTGATGCAAATATATGGTTTTATATAAATATTCAATGCCTATATATGGCCATATATCATACCAGTTTTAGCCATGGCTGGTCTCTACTCGTAGATTTTTTAAAGTTTTTTATTACCATGTAATACAAAACAAACAAAAACACTTATCCCCCCCCCCCCCAAAAAAAAAGAAAACACTTACAAAACCAAAAAAAAGCAAAACAAAAACACTAACTAAATAACAAAAAGAACATACTTACCGAAAAAAACAAAAACAAAAACAAAAACACTTACCACTACTAGTTTCCCATCATAATAAGTGCATCCGCCTTCACTATGTGGCAATGGAAGTGGCGCCACTAGTGTCCATTGATCCGACATGGCGTTGTATATCTCGGTTTCTATTGGGATAAACACAATCAGTAAAAAAAGTAAAATTTTAGTACAAAATGTAAAATTTTAGTAAAAAAATGTAAAATTTTAGTAAAAAGTTTAAAATTTTAACATAAAATTTTAAAATTGTAGGAAAATTACCAATACAGTTATGGAATATGCAACCTGTGCTCACCATGTATATCAACTCTCTTATTGAGCCCAGCATTTCCTCCCGTTACAAATATACTGTCCCCGAACGCCATCATAGCATGCCAGCCTCTTGCAAGTGCATTGGTGTTCGTTCGTGCCATGTGTCATGTCTGCATTGCACAGTAGGGGTTGGGGACAGGTTTCGCATTTAATTTATACTCTTACCATTTATTGTCCGGCCGGTTTGTCTGGCGATTGCATGGTTGCAGGTGCAAAACTGGTCGCTAGCTAGTGAATTGTGTCCTTGCGCAAGGCACTTAACAAACATTGCTTAAACCCAGCGGATTAATGGTTTTCCCACTCACGGGGATAAACAATATCCTATCATATCATTCTACACAACTTTCTATGCTTTCACCAGCGGCTTACTAAGTTTTGCAGTTTTAAATTTAAAATAAAATGGATTACTAAACACACTGAAATAACTTTGATAAATAATGACATGTAATATTTTAATGAATAGAGAATTTTCATTAATGACCCTCTACCTAAAGTTGACTTATCTATTTAGATGAGTTCAAATTTAAAATATATATTTGGGATTTATTTAGTCAAACTGTTAAAGAGAATTACAAAGTTAGTCAAAATCCTAACTGGTCATATGTACACCTTTCTCCTTGGCCCTAAACCATTTGTCTGACCAGTTAGTCTGGCGGTTAAGTGCGTCGCTTTTCAATCGAAAGGTTGCAGGTGCGAAACTGGTCGCTAGCTAGTCTGTTGTGTCCTTGGGCAAGGCACTTTACCGATATTGCCGGATTAATGGGTTCTACCAAATTGAAGGAATGTGTCTATTATATACAAGACACTGCAATAGCTCCGGTAACCCGACGATGGGCGCGAGGTGATCTGACGATTGCCTGTGTGTTAACCCCCTTGGTTTTCCTATTCACGGGGATAAACAATATCCTATCCTATTATTCTACACAATTTATTATAATGCAAGTCACCAGCGACTCACTTAACTTTGCAGTTTTAAATTTTAAATAAAATGGATTACCAAACACACTGCAAGAACTATAATAAACAATGACGTAATATTCTGATGAATAGAGAATTTTCATCAATGCCCCTCTACTTAAGTTGCCTTTTAAAAATATATTTGGGATTTAATTAGTGAAACTGTAAAAGAGAATTACAAAATTAGTCAAAATTATAACTGGTATTATAAACAGCTTCTTCTTGGCCCTAAACCATATGTCTGACCGGACAGTCTGACGGTTAAGTGCGTCGCTTTTCAATCGAAAGGTTGCAAGTGCGAAACTGGTTGCTAGCTAGTTGGTTGTTTCCTCGGGCAAGGCACTTTACCGATATTGCCGGATTAATGGGTTCTACCAAATTGAAGGAACATGTGCATCATACACAACACACTGCAATAGCTCCGGTAACCCGACGATGGGCGCGAGGTGATCTGACGATTGCCCGTATGGTAACCCCCTTGGTTTTCCCATTCACAGGGATTAACATAAATATCCTATCCTATTCCATATTGGTAAACTACCTAAAACTTACCTTGGACTATATGCCAAGAGTTGGTTATTAAACCTTCCCTCTTTGAAGCCACCACTGATATATATAAGATTTCCATGGACGGCTTGAGCATGGTCACACAAACCAGTCTGCACGGAGGCTACGTATCTCCACCGATCGTCTTCAAGCGAGTAGCACTCCATAGACGACATGCGACCGGAGGCGTTAACACCACCTGGTGATGTTAATATTATTTCAACGTTAAGAAATCCGGTCCGTTAGGCTAACGGTTAAGTTGGTCGGGCCCGTTAGTCTAATCCTATCCTAAAGTCTTCACTTAGTCTATCCTATAGTCTAATCCTATCCTGAAGGCCCGTTAGTCTATCCTATCCTTAAGTCTCCACTAATGTAAAAGCCACAACAAACTTAACAGGAATATACAACTCTTATGTAGAAACGTCATTTTAGCCACAGACATAGAGTAAGAAGGGCTAGGGGTGGAAACTGTATCTTGGCAGTTCAAATTTTACCTGGTTCAAATCGCAACATACCGGAAATGAATAAAACGAAACGTCAAATAATATTGGGAAAGCAACATGCTGTGTTACCATGATTATATACTTAATTCCACCCCTGGTAAAAACAACACTTTTGCACATAATACCGCCATTGGTAAAAACAACACCTGTGTTTGTAGCTCTAATATCCCACTAAAATAAAAGCGAGCACAAACCTTACAAGAACCAATGAATCATTCGAAACACCAGTCTTTTGAAATGTATAGTCAAAAATGCTAGGTAAACCAAAAATAACACAGTGTCTTATCCAAGGACACAATGTCTTGAGTAAAAAAAATAAAGTTTTTGTTTAACTTAATAATGCCTTACCTAAGGACACAATACCTTTAGTAAAAAAAAATTAAGTATATTGTTAACTCAGTAATGCCTTACCCAAGAACACAGTAAAAAAAGTTTATATTTAACTCAATAATGCTTTACCCAAGGACACAACCAAGTTACAAGCAGTTGTTTTATATTTCACAACCATCTGATGCAAAACATTCCCACATATATTAAGAAACAAAATCAAGAAAATAGGGAAACCTACCTAATGCATACATTCTGTTGTCCACCACGCTCACTGTGAATCCAGCTCGTTTGTCATTCATTGAAGCAATTCTCATCCATATATTGAATCTGTGAAGATCGTCCGACAGATTAGTCTTTTGGTTTAGTGCGGCGCCTTTCAGCCGAAGTGTTGCAGGTTCGAAACTGGTCGCTAGCTAGTCGGTTATGTTCTTGGGCAAGGCAATAAACGGACATTGCCTGAACCCAGAGAATTAAAGGGTTCCACTAAGCTTAAACGAACATGTGAGTCATACACAAAACACTGCAATAGCTCCAGTAATCTGACGATAAGCGCAAGGTGATCTGACAAGTGCCCGTGTGTTAACCCTCTTGGTTTTCCTGTTCAAGGAAATAAACATGAATATCCTATCCTATCTCAAATCTTAACATTTTAATCCAACACTCTTACCTTGGATCGTATCTGATGACGGAGTTAACAGCAGTTGTACCTCTCTCGTCAAACATGTTCTGCCCACCAACCACATACAAGAAGTTGTTCATCACACAAGCACAGTGGCTGAAAGGATTTCATTCATTATCACATCGATTGTTTGATAAATCATGAGAGAATTGGATTTGTTTGAAAAAAACTCTTCTGGGAAATCTTTCTTTTTGTATATCTTTTTTGTAAGAATTTATAAAAAAAATCTTAGGGAAAATCTTTCTTTTTGTATATCTTTTTTTGTAAGAATTTATAAAAAAAAATCTTAAGGGAAATCTTTCTTTTTGTATATCTTTTTTTGTAAGAATTTATAAAAAAAAATCTTAAGGAAAATCTTTCTTTTTGTATATCTTTTTTTGTAAGAATTTATAAAAAAAATCTTAAGGGAAATCTTTCTTTTTGTAAATTTTTTTTGTAAGAATTTATGAAAAAAAATTCTTGAAAAAAATTCTTTCTTCAGAAAAACACTAATTACTCTTAGCCCTTTAAAAATGGGATGGCATGTGGGACCAGATGGGCACAATCAAATTATTCTTAATAAACACAAAACCTTACCTGCACAGGCCTTCATGCATGGGAGGAAGAAACTCGGATTTTGACATATCGCTGTTGATTGCGAAAAGCTGGTTGGACACACGGTCGTGCGGGTCAACACCTCCTATTATAACCATCCGGGAGTCGTTGGATCGAACCTTTGGGGAATAGAATAGGATAGGATAGGATATTTATGTTTATCCCCGTGAATGGGAAAGCCAAGGGGGTTATCACACGGGCAATCGTCACATCACCTCGTGCCCATCGTTGGGTTACCGGAGCTATTGCAGTGTGTTGTGTATGATTCACACGTTCCTTTAATTTGGTAGAACCCATTAATTTGCTGGGTTCAGGCAATGTCCGTAAAGTGCCTTGACCAAGGACACAACCGACTAGCTAGAGACCAGTTTCGCACTTTCGATTGAAAGGCGACGCACTTAACCGCCAGGCTAACCGGCCGGACTATTAAGAAAAAAAGAGTTAAGGAGTTTAGCTAACATGAGATATTTGAGCACGATAACATGAGATATTTGAGCATATTTGAGCACGATAACATGAGATATTTGAGCATATTTGAGCACGCTAACATGAGATATTTGAGCACGATGTATAACAACTTGGACCCATAATGCATTGAATATTCAGTGATCATGTCCACTTATTACAATTATTTTTTTTTATTTTTGTGAAATAAAAAAATATAGTAAAATACTTATGTTTATACCTGTGGCTGGGACAACCCAGTGTATTTAACAGAATTATTCATTATTTTTATTGGTCCCGCTGTGTGGTACTGATCCCATTTCAGTATGTTGTATATATTAAGAGATGTTACTATAGTTTTTGTTCTTTCAATGTATTCTCTAAATAAAGAAACAAATGCCTTTATAACCAAAAACACAAGAACACAACTTACTAACTAACATATAGATCACCATTCGGCTGATATTACTGAGGTGAATTGTCAATCTAGATTTGGTTTAAGTTTGGCGGCCGCGCCCGCTATATTTATTAAATTATATCCCTTTTTAAATGACGCGTTTTAACGACTGTTCGGATTTGCCGTCTTTTCCTGTTCCTGTGTCGTGATTTGATTCATTTGCCATTTTTAATATTTTTTAATACACAACTTACCAAAAATAACATACAGATTGCCTTTCGGCTGATATTACTGAGGTAAAGGGTCAACCTAGATTTGGTATTCACCTGTGTTCTAACAGACTGAAGGATGGGGTTGGGAATGAGGCAACATATGGTAGTTGGAGGCTTCAAGCAGCAGGTAATTGCATTCCACTCGCATGAACTCAACAAAGTTGACGTAGCGCAGCAGATCACGGGGTGGGATAAGAGGAAAGTGGATTTTCTCCATAAGCGTCCTCACGTGTTGGTAGCTGTGAGAGGGCGGACGTTAGCAGTTGTTTTTTACATTTTAGAGTTTAGATTATGTTCATTATATAGAACACCCAACCCGAGTCCGCGGTCTCAAATGAGTCCGTGGAAGGTTTAAATGAGTCCGCAAGCACATCAACAATTCGCAAAACTTTTATTTGATAATTTTGTTAAAGTTTTGTAGTGTTCTGTAGTGTATCGTATGCACATTCCAGTTATACTACACTTTTGACTTACGCTAATTGAAAATTGATAATGCACTTTGAGTCCGCATAGACTTTCGCTGGTAAGAAAATAGTCCGCAACCAAAAAAGGTTGGAAAACGCTGATATAAAATATGACAAACTGGTGATTTAAGTCAGTTAATTAATTTAAAGTAAGAAAAAAAAAGGATTATTTTAAGCAGATTTGCAGATAAAGTAAAAAAGTCCTAAATAAACTTTAGTTGTAACTGGGTGCTCAAAATATGTGTTCATATAGTATACATGAAATGACTATATGAATTTAAAAAACTAAAATTAAATAACTGTTTTTTTTGAGTATTTTATTTTTTTCTATTTCATGTACCACATTAGTAAGTAGAAGTAAAATATTATTTTTAATTTAAATATTGCAAAAATATTTAAGTACCGTTCTGTTTTATACAGAAGCCACTGCCGTGCTGCTTCAAACAGTTCCAGTTCTGATACATTCTTCAAAGAGTAGGAATCAAGCAGAAGACTCATATTGTTGATGGTGAGTTTCTGTTGAAAATAATGTAAAATTTCATCTGTTAAGGAAGAAATCACAAATTTCATGGTGTGCAAAATCCAATACGTGTGTGGATAAATTACCATTGAAAAACACCTTTTAACAAAATAGATAAAACAATATTGTTTATTGGTGGCAACAATTGAGATTGATTACCATATTATTATTGGCAATGATCACAATAAGGTTTACAAGAAATATTGTAGTGTAATGTAAGAATGCTTTAGTTTTTAACTCAAGAAACCATAAGGTTAAGCAAAGGTCGCAAAGACCATTATTCCCTCGCCAAAGGACACAAATGATCAGGTAGCAGCCAAAGTATTACAAGCTACCAGACAACTGGCTTACGTAACATTACCTGTAGTTCCTCAGTTTTTACGAGTTCGTTAAGGTGTTCGGCTATAAAGTTATAAGCCTTGTCCTCCACCCCTGGAAGCGTGTACTTCTCAGCAATATGGATAATATCCACACAGTTGTACACTGATATTTCACCAACGAGAAATGTCTGGAAAAGAAAAATGATATCACAGAGTAACGTTAAATGATTAATGTCTGCATATTGGTTAGGATATTTTGTCCGACAAATTAGTCTAGTGGGTTACTGTGTTGCCTTTCAGCCGAAGGATTGCCGGTTCGAAACTGGTCGCTAGCTAGTCGGTTGTGTCCTTACATAACATTAATATGGGCGGGTCCACAGTAACTACCAGGACCAGGAATTTAGGCCATGGAAGGCCCATTACTCCAGCGCCCCGAGCTAGCATGGATCTGGGATATAGCGGTCAAGTCGGCCAGAGTCCTGAAGGAAACTGACTAAATGCTTGACCGGAATAGATGCGAGATCATCAGATTTAAAAACTCCAAAATTCCTCCATCTGGTTACAGCAAATGCTGGACAATGGCCAACATAGTGTAAAGGAGTCTCGTCTTCTTCTTGGCAGAAGGGACAGGTTGCACATGCCGTGCGCATGAGGAAGTTGTGTCCTTGGTCAAACCAAGGGAATTAACACAAGGCCAATCGTCAGATCACCTTGCTCCCACCGTCAAGTTATCGGAGCTATTGTAGTGTGTTGTGTATGATTGACACGTTCCTTTAATTTAGTAGAACCCAATAATCTGCTGGGTTCAGGCAATGTCCGCTAAGTGCCTAGCCCAAGGACACAACCGACTAGCTAGCGACCAGTTTTGAACCTGCAACCATACAGTTGAAAGGCATCGCACTTAACCACGAGACTAATCGGTTAAACCACTTAGAGACTAATACAATTAGTATCAATAAAATTGATATAAAAAAACATCAAGAAAGTAAAACCTTTACCTTGCAGAAGTTAAGAATCGGCTTGAGTTGCATGTGGCCTGCTGCAGACAGAACGCAGTGCACATTTCTCATACTAAGTTGTAGTTCTGACGTGTATATGAAGTTAATGACGTGTCGCAGGCCTTCAGCACTAACACCCCGAATCTCCACGACCTTAGTAAAGATAAATACATTGTTTTATTCGTATTTAAGTCGCCGGGCAAAGACCTCACTTTTTGCCAGTATTTTTTTCGGGGTTTACCCTACGGAAATATCCCCTAAGTAGGCGTGACCAACTATAATTCTAAAATAAATGTAAGGGGATTGGGGTACGTGTTATCATTAACTTTTTTCTACGAAACCGTCAATTGAAATGTAAAATCTGCACGTATATTATAAAGTGTAATACAGGTACTTCCTCGATTATCCGGTCTAGTCGGGACAGCGTTTTTTCGAAACCTGAACGGATAAGTAAAAAAACCGCATAATTGAATTCCTTTGTTTAAACCAAAACAACGCAGGAAGAAGCAGACTTAAATGCTATAAAACTTACAGTAGGGCTATTTTATTGCCCCACAAAAGTTATTCCACCTCTCTCATTGAAATAGTTCTGAATCTGTCTGGTTAAATAAGAGCTTTGTGAGGTTACAATGACAATTAACAAGTCTTGAGCAAAATTGTAAAGTAAACTTCATTGGGTCCAGTGGACGGATAATCGAATGCCGGATAAACGAGGGACGGATAATCGAGGAAGCACTGTAGTGTAATTTTTTATAAACAATTAATTATTTTTTCAATTTTTATTTATTTTTTGGGGGGTTTAGCGACCACGTCTAATTATACCGAATTTTAATAATTTATTGCTGTTTTAGACGTGTTCTAACGACTGTCGTTTTGCCGTTTTTTTCCCGTTTTCCAAAGTTTTATCAATAGTCCTGGTTCATGTTTTCATCGTGGAAACTTAAAATAAACATAACTAAAGTGCAGCTTAAAGTGATTGACAGTCATATATTTGCTATAGTTGGAACGGATAAATCTGGACATGGTAATGACTTTGCGCGGTACTGATTCAACCATACACAAGGTCATTCAACCGCTTCGTATATGGTGGATACACTTTACATTACATACCACTTAACGATAAAATGGGGGTAACTAGGCTAAGTTTAACCAACAGAAGAAGTTATAAATTGGGCGTGTCTAGATTACCTCATGCCCGTAATCAACAGCTATTGCAGTGGGTAATATATGTTTAGTTTAAATGGTTAATCCACTGCTGGTTTATTTAAGGACTTGCTGAATACTTTGTCCAAGGACAGTTTCGATCCCATAACCGTTTGGCTGGCTGCCGGACAAGTACACCGATCAGTCAATGTACCTCATGTTCACTTTTGAACCCTTCATCGCTGTTAAAGAGATTCCTCAGATAAGGGCTGCATGCGGCAAGAACGTTCTTGTGTGCCTGAAACGGCTGTTCTTGGGCAACTAGTGTGACGTCACACAGTATTTTGTCTTCTCGGAGGTCGTTCAAGCCACTGACAACAGCATTGTTATGGCTGTTCGATTTGAATGTCTGGAAAATTAACAAAACAAATTAAACGCGTAAACGTCCCCTTAAATTACCCTATGGATTCGTATAATAGAATAAGAGGACTAGGATATTCATGTTTATGCCCGTGAATGGGAAAACCAAGGTGGTTAACACACGGTTAATCGTTAGATCACTTTGCGCTCACTGTCGGATTACCGGAGCTATTGCAGTGCATTGTGTATGATAGACACGTTACTCCAATTTAGTACAACCCATTAATCTGCTGGGTTCAGGCAATGTCCGTAAAGTGCCTTGCCCAAGGACACATCCGACAAGCTAGCGACCAGTTTCGAACCTGCACCCCTTCGGTAGCCGGCGACATACTAAACCACCAGACTAATCTGCCGGACATAGGTTTGTACAGAGGCCGCATAGAGTATGGTTGCAAAATAATGTAAACAGTATCTCGTTATTGAGGATATAAATCGTTTAACGTTTGATTGATTTCAAACGGTTATGACACAACACTTTATATGACTAAACTACTAGGTCAATTGGCCGGACATAGAGACAACACGCAAAGAAAAACCTTTTTGTTTTGAAACCACGCCAGTAAAAAAACAAGGGCACTTTTTATAAATATCAAAAACGAGACACTGTACCTGGAAATCGGGTCTTCTACCCAGCGATCCAGCTATATTACCAGATACACTTCGTTGTGGAATAAGCCCAGCCATCTCACTTATTTTAGGTCAAATCCGGTCTGTATTTTAACCCAATTTTATTGTTTCATGTAAACAGATAATAAATATTATAGTGAAAATATCTAACGATTAAAATCTCGAAATGGTTAAATATTATTCTTTGATTTCTTTCTAATATGCTCGGTTTTAACCTGTTTTTAACCCAAACTGTATTTTCTGCTTCTATCCTTGCTGTAAAGTGGCGTCCTATGCCCCTCGCAACTCTATCTCAACTAATTATTGATTTCTAAATATTATTTAAACGTTGTTATTTCCTCGTAATATAAGCGACTATTACAATCTGAATGCCGGAATGACGAACGGACAACCAACAGTGACGTAGTTATTCGCCGCGGGCGCTTTGATAACGTGGCGGCATTTCAAGGTTGTTAGACAACATGAGGGAATGATGTAGCACCTGTGCGACCTTTTTGTTACAAGTTGATGGTCTTTTGAATAACGCCTGAATAACGGTTGTATTCGAAAAACGAAGAACACAAAAATAATTAAAATAATGGAGAGTGGACGAAAGCAGCTACATATATGAGTAGAACATTTTTTATCCAGCTTAACACATAGGGTGCAGCGGACTCGTTGACTTTTCAGTCTTTCGCTGCATCCTTTGCTGTACATTATCATACATTACTGTATATATTGTTGTCGTAGAATGTGACAAAATCTAAAGTTTTGAAAGCGTTTTGTGGTTGTCGGGATAAAGCAAATAATATCTTGGCGTAAACTCTACGCTTAATTCTACCGGTAGCGCGTCGGACGTCAGCCGAATTTTTACCCGAACCGAGTTTCGAACCCATGATAAGTTCGCCACCATAGGACCGTTTTGGTATGAAAGCCGATATTAACCATTCGGCCACACCGTACCAAACGTCAGCCGAAAGGTTGTAGTGTCCAACTCCAGGTAGTAGGGCGGTGTTGCCAAATGTATAACACAACCGATACATTAGCAGACTGCCACACAAAAACAGTCAAAAAACACAATGTGGTCAGTGGTGTTCCAGAGTAAGAATATTACCGAACGTTACCTGAATCCGCGGTAGCAATGTTTCTACTTAGTCCGACCGGTTAGTCTGGTGGTTTAGTGCATCGCCTTTTAATCGAAAGGTTGCAGATACGAAACTAGTCGCTAGCTAGTCGGGTGTGTCCTTGGCCAAGGTATTTAATGAACATTGCCTGAACCCAGCGGATTAATGGGTTCTACTAAATTGAAGAAGTCTATTATATACAACACACTGCAATAGCTCCGGTAACCCATAACCAATGGTCATAACCAATTCTTGGTTTGTTCGAGTCAGACTACTATTTTTAAAGCTTTACCCCTTCTATAGCCTCATGTTAATATGCAGTTTTTTTATACTTATAGGGTTGCTTAATTTTAACTCCTTTCGTTCTAGCGGCACTAATAACCCTGAAGGACTTGAATACGCCATTTATTTAAAAAAACTATTAACCAACACAGGTTTATTAGTTACACTAAACACCAAATACAATGAACTTTTAGTTTAAACCTTCAATATATTTCCAACAAGTGTCTGTATTATTTGAAACTATATATAACAAGTCCGAAAAGCGTGGCATTGTACGCTTGCTGATGTAATTGATCCGAATCAAGGTGAAGTGGTGGGGAAGAAATGATATCCGGGAGGTCTTGCTACGGTGATGGCATTCTGTAATTATATTAATAGTTACTTTTGTAGTAGACACTTTATGGTATGCCCGTGTGTTAACCACCCTGGTTGGTTTTCCCATTCACGGGGATAAAGATGAATATCCTATCTTAAACTTAAGTTTGCCTTATTTTGATCAGGATAGGATAGGATATTCAGGTTTATCTCCGTGAATGGGAAAACCAAGGAGGTTAACACACGGGCAATCATCAGATCACCTCGCGCCCACTGTCAGGTTACCTGAGCTATTGTAGTGTGTTGTATATGATACACACGTTTCTTTAATTCGGAAGAACCCATTAATCCGCTGGGTTCAGGCAATGTCCGTTAAGTGCCTTGCCAAAGACACAACTGACTAGCTAGCGTATCTAAAACCTTTCGGCTGAAAGGCGACGCACTAAACCACCTGACTAATCTGTCCTAAAAACTTCCAGTATCTAAAGTGCTTCTTGATCATGTGTGGCTAATTGTTCACTCTGACCTTCCCCAATGTAATAAGTAGCAGAGTGCATAACTTACTGATGCTTCTTTCATTTTCTTCAACTTCGTTAAAATTTCGGTCACTGAAGGGCGATCTTGAGGGTCCTCTGCCCAACACGATTGTAGGAGCATCCATAGTCGCTTCGTTGTGTTTCTATGAAACAGAATTTAGTGAGGAATTTGATGAAAATGACATTGATGAAATTTAAATGACATTGATGAAAATTAAATCTTAAATACTAAGGAGACAGCATACACGATTAGTAGTGAATAGCGAAGAAAAAAATGCTGAATTACTACTACTGACTTACTAAAAAAGGTACTATCTGAACCAGAAGGAAAGTTTTGAAATTGTAGTGTTGCCGTTACAATTTCACTGAAATCGAGATCAAACATGGTAATTATACCAAATTAATTTTATTTTTTTGTTTTTATGTTAATTTGGTGCACACTGTACACATCATGCTTTCCCCAAAAGCCGCTCCCCTATAGCATAGGACACTTTATCCCAGACTTTTTTGAGGCTTAAGTGTAATAAACTAAATTTACACACCACAGTAGCTCCAACAATAAGGGTCCTGGGGAATAAGGTAAGCTGACCATGTTGTAACGATTGGCACTTTCTTACAATCAGAACAAAAATGCCTTGTACAATAGAGTGAGTCAAACCAAACATAGACCTATCACAAACCACATACAATTGCCTGAACCCAGCGAATTAATGGGTTCTACTAAATTAAAGAAACATGTCAATCATATACAACACAGTGCAATAGCTCCGGTAACCCGACGATGGGCGCAAGGTGATCTGACAATTGCCCGTGTGATAACCCCCCTTGTTTTTAAATTACTCGAATTTGTTTTTAAAGTTACTCAACATACCTCGTAACTGGAAACAAGGAGCCACCGGTTTCCAGTTGCCGTTGAATGTACGAAGCTATTTTCTCCTCACCCACCTCTGCGAATGGTGTGCCACCTAGCGATAAGATTTCCCAAGCTACAACTGCGAGTGACCAACTGTGAAAGATGAGAATTAATAATGAAAGATCAATGGAAAGTCTGACAGATTAGTCTGGTCATTAAGTGCGTCACTTTTCAGCTCAAGGGTTGGGGATACGAAACTGGTCGCTAGCTAGTCGGTCGTGTCCTTGGGCAAGGCACTTTACGGTAATTGCCTGAACCCAATGGATTAATGGGTTCTAAACCAAATTAAAGGAATGTGTGAATCATTCACAACACACTCCAATAGCTCTGGTAACCCAACGATGGGCGTGAGGTTATCTAACGAAGGTTTTCCCACTCACTGGGATGAACATGAATATATATTCACATATATATATAACACGCAACTTACACATCTGATTTCTCATCATATATTTTCGATGCCAGATATTCAGGTGCAGCCCATCGCTTGTTTTTCTGCAAATAGTCACAATTTTAACTCAATATTATCTGTTTGATGATGTCTGATTCTGTTAAGTCTTAATATTTTATATTTTTATTAGAAAGAATTGATTTACCTCCAGTTCTAGATAGAATATTCATGTTTATCCCTGTGAATGAGAAAACCAAGGGGGTTAACACACGGGCAATCGTCAGATCACCCCGCGCCCACAGTCGGGTTACCGGAGCTATTACACTGTTTTGTGTTTGATTCACATGTTCCTTCAATTTGGTAGAACCCATTATTCCGCTGGGTTGAGGCAATGTCCTTTAAGTGCCTTGCCCAAGGGCATATCCGATTAGCTAGCGACCAGGTTTTTCGAGCATTAAACCTTACGTTTGTAAGACGTCGCACCAGACTAACCAGTCGTCAAAGTTTTTCTAATTTTATTTGGTTCTAAAATTTAATTACTCCTTCATGGATTTGTGACAAAGACTGACCTTATATGAAGAAAATTTAAATTTTGTTTTATCCCAGAGGGTGCTGCATGAAAGCGGAGTCATAAAAAGGGCTTAAATAGTTCATATGCATACATCTACAGTTAGCCACGAAGCGTTGCAGTATGCATTATAAGTACAATGTTGGCATTTTTACAAATTGCAAATTGGCTACTGATCGAAAGGTTGCCATATTTCTGGTGAGAAATACCTATACAGTCACTAAGTAGTCGGATCGGTTATTCTCGTGGTTTAGTGCGACGCCTTTCAACCTAAAGGTTTAAGGTTCGAATCTAGTCATTAGCTTGTCGGTTGTGTCCTTAGGCAAGATACTTAACTTACATTCCCTGAACCCAGCGGATTAATGGGTTATATTAAATTGAAGGAACGTGTGAATTATACACAACACACTGCAATAGCTCCGGTAACACGACGGTAGGCATAAGGTAATGCGACGATTGCCCGTGTGTTAACCCTCTTGGTTTTCCCATTCACGGAGATAAACATGAATATCCTATCCTGAGTACTGGAATGGTGCAATTCTTACAGATCTTAATCTTCCATTGTTGTTCCCACAGCAGCCTGATATCTTGGGGACCAGTCTATCATTGATCCGAATGCTTTGGGCCCGAA
This sequence comes from Ciona savignyi, assembly GCA_000149265.1. Taxonomy (NCBI): domain Eukaryota; kingdom Metazoa; phylum Chordata; class Ascidiacea; order Phlebobranchia; family Cionidae; genus Ciona; species Ciona savignyi. Next base: position 15,135 of record CH002026.1, read on the forward strand.
GCGATCCATGGACCACATTGTTCTCATGAAGGAACGACAATCCATCAGATATACCTTGGGAAATATTTGGTGAGCAAAAATGGCGGGCAAGATTTTTGATAAAAAAATATATTTGTAGCAAAATTATGGCTGTTTTTTTGCAGCGTATTTTTAAGTAGAAATTGTTCTGGTGCTATTTTTATTTACTGTAAATAGGATTTCATTCATTTATTAGTATGGGCGGGTCCACGATAGCCACCATGACCAGGAACTTAGACCATAGAAGGCCTATTACTCCAGCGCCCCGAGCTATCATGGATCCGGGGACCGGGATATAGCTGTCAAGTCATTGGGATAAAAGTTGGGATCAAAATATTGCTGTTTTATATAATGTGTGTAGTTGGGATAAAAATATTACTGTTTCATATAATTATTTACAATGTAAATTCTGTTATTAAGGAGAGCCAATGTACCGATGTTAAGTATGAAGATTAACATCACATGAATTACGTACCAATCACAAAGTTAGTAAGTTGAGAGCCTGACAGTGTTGAAATAACAGCTGAATGCTCCAGCATTCGACTGCTAATCAAGAAGTTACACAGATCGCTTGACGCTACGTATTCATGGACCACGTACAGGGAATCTGTGGAACATGAGACACTACAATGTGAATGGTAATATATTGATGATGACATGTCAGCAAATGAAAGGATCGGATATTCATGTTTATTCCCGTGAATGGGAAAACCAAGGGGGTTAACACACGGCACATTATCAGATCACCTCGAGCCCACCATAGGGTTACAGGAGCTATTACAATGTGTTGTGTATGATTCCAATGTTCCTTCAATTTGGTAGAACCCTATAATACGTTGGGGTTCAGGCAATGTTCGGTAAGTGCTTGCCCAAGGACACAACCGACTAGCTAGGGACCAGTTTTGTACATACAACCTTTCAGCTGAAAGACGCCGCACTAAAGCACCAGACTAACCGGTCGGACAAAGATATTGTGTATGTGTAAAAACAACCCTTGCATTTTCTCAATCACGGGCTCAAAACATAAATATGCTGTCAATCCATCTTTAAAAGATAACAAAAACACTTGTGTTTATGAAATATCAGCAACAAATGTGTTAAAAACTTACATATTTGGAAACATTGTTATATTTTTTTGATTAATTTTTAAACATGGACAGATTGTATATTCATGCTTTATCCCCTGAATGGAAAAATGCAAGAAGTGTCATCACATGCAAAATCATTATATTACATAAAACAGAGATGGGCAACCTCTCTAGTCGGCATGCCAGATGTGGAAAAATAAAGTTCTTGGTGGGCCGGATTATTACATGAATAGTAGGCAATATCTGAATTACAGGGTATGTTTAGATACAGTATGCGGCCGGTAAAATCCCTTCACGGGCCATATGTTACCCATACCTTATCTAGAACATACTTAATGGCGCATTCTTACACAGATAACTGTCAGATAACCTCGTGCACAAAATCAGTTACTAAATTTTTTACACTTCTTTGAATAGGGTGGAGATATTAACTGGGATTTCAATAGATAAAGCACAAGATCCAGACATCGACCACTAAAGACAGTAGTTTCAGTTTTTGATATTACATTATACCACCTTTGGCCGGACGATTTAACACATTACCAGCAAAGTTAAGACTTCCTCTTACCTTTGTCAGTGTAAGCCCCATAGAACTTTACAATGTTGGGGTGCGCGCATGACCGATCGTGAATCACATGACTCATAGAAATAACATCACTTGAAATCATTTTCTTCCCTTTGTAGGAATCTAGGAATGCACGGCATAGTATGAAAATGGTTGAGAAACACTGTGATTTTTAATTCCTCACAAAAAAGGATATTCAATACAGTAGACATCGCTTAATATCACACTTTTGAACCAGACCATTTTGGTCATAATATACGAATGGTCATAAACAGAAGACTCCATAAACGCGCCTGAATCGACAACGTAAGCCACATGAAGTCCAAATACTGTCAAATTAATCTTTAACTAAAGTAACATTGTTATGTTGGCAGTAAACAAACTGCAGTACTGTAACAGTATAAGTAAAGGTTAAACTAACTATTATACAGTATGTAACAAAACAGTACTGTGTTAGTAAATCTATGTCATGGCGATGTGACTGCTTCGTCATAAAGACGGGGAACAGAGCGCACACGTGGCATGCGTGCATATAAAAATACATTTAAAAAGAATAAACACATGTTGAAATTGCGAAGTTATAAGTGTGTGGTGGAAAAATACTCTAGTGTAATAAGAGAGATGGAGAAAATGTTGGTCATATTATCCTAAATTTGGTCATATTAAACAGAGAATTTTAAGTGGAGAAATCCCAGACTGTACCAAATTGGTCATAATAAGCAGCTGGTCATATTATCTGAGGTCATAAAGTGGTGTTCACTGTATATCCATATGGTTGCACAATGCAAGAGGAGGTACAGTACAAATTTGATATTCTTAAGAATAGTATTTGGCCAAGTCTGATTAAAGAAAGTATAGCTGTTTGTTGTGCATGAATGAAGACGTTTATTTTTGTTCAAACCATTAAACCGCTGGTTCAAAGTAAGTGTGTTATCGAATTCAACCAACTCGATGATAAATAATTTTAATCCCATAACCACATGTAATAAACTCAGCCCAACAATACACACCTGTGTAAATCCTGATAAAACAAGAACGAAGGGACCCTGTGTTAATTTCTCCCACTGCACACATTTCATCATGACCCTCTTCCAGCCATTCTTCTATCCTCACCTGTCCTTTATCTATCGGGTGCTGTGGAAATGGATTTTTTGAGTAAAAAGACGCATTAAAATACATTTTTCGTAGGGTTGCAGGTACGAAACTGGTCGCGAGCTAGTTGATTGTGTCCTCGGGAAAGAGACATTGCCTGAACCCAGCAGATTAATGGGTTCTACCAAATTTAAAAAATGTCTGAATGATACACAATACACTGCAATAGCTTCTGTAACCCGACGGTGGGCGCGAGGTGATCTGACGATAGCCCGTGTGTTAACCCACTTGGTTTTCCCATTCACAGGGATAAACTTGAATATTCTATTCTCTCAAGGTCTCAAGCACACAAGTGGTGAAGGTTAACAAGATATCTGTTTGACTATACTATCATCCTTATACCTAATACCATAGGTGGGCAACTTTTCTAGTCGCCGGGCCAGATGTGGAAAAATGAAGTTCTTGATCGGCCGTATTATATCATGAATAGTATTCAATATGTTAATTACAGGGTATGGTTAGATACAGTCTCCTTAGAGGTCAGACCCAGCCAGCGGGCCTTATGTTACCCATGCCTGCCTCATACTATGGGGATGGTCAACACATTTATAATTCAAAATACTCTACGTAAGGCATTTCATAGTTTCTATTGATAAGTGTTACTTTAAAATGCATCGATTTACCTGCACACTATCAAGATTCCAGGTTTGTGTTGGGGCTGTAGGAGTGGAATGCTGGTAAGGTATAATGGCAGCTACATTGTCCTTCTGTGGCGACTTCTTTGCAGCTGAAAATAGTAAATTTGATTTGAGGATTGAATATAAATTGCTCAGTTAATTCAGGGAAAAATTTGTTTCACATTTGCTGTGTTATGGAAGTATTTTATCAAGTAAGGATTCAATTTTAACCGTAAGTATTTTTTATTTTATTTTTTTATTTTTTATTAATTTTTAATTATTTTTTATTCATTTATTTTTTTACCGGACTCAGTTTCAAACCCAAGATGCGCTCGTTGCTAAAACCGTTTTTTTGTATATATAATTCAGTATATTTATCGGCTGCGTAAACCACTCGGCCACACGACCGTACAATGTACCCTTAACTTTTACCAATATTAATCCGACAGATTAGTCTGGTGATTTAGTGCGTCGCCTTTCAGTCAAAGAGTGGCAGGTACGAAACTGTCACTAGCTAGTCGATTGTGTCCTTGGGCAAGGCACTTTACGGACATTATCTGAACCCATGGGATTATGAGGTTCTACTAAATTGAAGGAACGTCTGAGTCATACACAACACACAGCAATAGCTTCAGTAACCCGACGATGGGCGCGAAGTGATCTGACGATTACAAGTGTGTTAACCCTCTTGGTTTTCCCATTCACGGGGATAAACATGAATAACCTATTAAATCCACCACTTACTCTGCACAACATCCAGTGGCGCAATATGAGGAACCTCATCATCCACTACTTGTGCCTTCACCACATGCCCATCAATTCCTGATTCCATGGAACGCTTGTGCGATATCGCTGAGCTGGTAAACGAGGTGGCGTCATCTTTGAAACCGGAGTTGTTCAAATACCCGAAGCCGTCATATTTCTTTCCGAATGACTGTGACAACTAAGAAAGTTTGTTTCAATTTTGGGGATTTATACAAAGAACGGATTATATTTAAGTGTGTATAAAACAAACTAATCCATGCTGTGCAGTTTTGTTTCTTTATCTTATTTCTGCAAGTTTTTCAGATTTAATAATGTTTTCATTGACCCTTTTCTATGCTCTCATCGGTCAATTGACAGAAAAATGAACAAAAATGACACCCTAATGTCCAAGTAAAATAGGTGTGCAAAATAATCTTTTTATTGTTACGATTTTTTATGTTATTTTTTGGGAATTCATTAATTCGCTGGGTTTAGGCAATGTCCGTTAAGTGTCTTGCTCAAGGACACAACAAGCAAGATACTGACAAGATTCAAACCTGCAACCTTTCGGTTAAAAGACGTCGTACAAAACCACCAAGATACCCGGTCGGTCCTTAAGTGGTGAAAGGTCAAGTGGCCCGGACATATCATTCAATGCCAAAAAAGGTTGATGTTCTAAAATCCATGCAAATCTCACCATGTAAGGTTGTTTTGAAGCTTCTTCACTGATTGCTTTATACCTTCGCATCTTAATTGCAAGTACAATGATCACGGGTATACAGATGATGAATAGAGACACAAACACACCGACTGCAGCTAAGCAGGACATGCTATCAACTATGAAAGTCTGCGGCTCACTGCAACCTTGTGCTGTAGATTATAGTTTGTTTAAAAAAACGCCATTTGAAGCTACATAAATACAAGCTTTATAAGGAATATGAATGTTAATGTGTGTATATGAGATAGGATATTCATGTTTATCCCTGTGAATGGGAAAACCAAGGGAATTAACACACAGCCAATCTTCAGATCACCACGCGCCCACTCAAAGCCAATGCACTAAACCACCAGACTAATCTGTTGGACATATTGTATGGAAATTACCTAAGGTTGTATTGACCAGCACCTCTACTTGCATGAACAACGGGTCACTATATCTTGTATCATTGTTCACAGATTTTGTATTTTCAGCTCTTATCTGTAAAAACATTTTCATTAAATTATACATCCTGCAAAAAAAATTAGGCTTTATCGGAAACTATTAATAGAAAAAATAGTATTAAAAGAATGAAATAGTATGCTTTATAGCTCTAAATTATACTGTTACAATTTTCGTAAACATTTTTTTTACTGTAATAATTTAACTCAATCTTGGAAAACTATAACAACATGGTCTAATTATTTTGGGCAATGTTGTTTTATTTGTAAATAACAACTAACGATGCTGTTAAGCTGATAAACATCACTAGTTACCGATACTTAAAATTACAAATTGGATTTAAACACGCCTTTTTTCTATTTTCTTTAAGTTCGTTAACTACAACAGCTCTGGTAACCCGACGGTGGGCGCGAGGTGCTCTGACGATTGTCCGTGTGATAACCCTATTGGTTTACCTATTCACGTAGATAAACATGAATATCCTATCCTATCCATGTTCAATTCCACTGTAGTCTGACTGGTTATAGCATGGTTAGAGCGTCGACCAAAGGCAAGTGGGATCGAAACCCTCAAAAGATTCTCACAAAAAAAACAAAGAAGACATACGCTTTGGATAGGTTTGTGTTTAAAATACTTGGTTTAACTGTATCTACCATTGTTAGATAACCTCATGTGATCGCCGGGTTACCGAAGCTATTGCAGTGTGTTGTGTATGATTCACACGTTCCTTCAATTTAGTAGAACCCATTAAGCCGTGGGTTTCAGGCAATGTCCATTAAGTGCCTTGCCCAAGGACACAACCGACTAGCCAGCGACCAGTTTCGAACCTGCAACCCTTCGGCTGAAAGGCGACGCAACAAGCCACTAGACAAATCTGTCGGAGTTTGAATACATAATACAGCTTTGAAAATGCCAAAGCACTGACTATATATATACAAAATTTCTTTGCAAGTTTTTTAATAGATTCTATCATATACCAACATTGGAAATGAGTAAAGTAATAGAAATGTTAGAGGACAACAAATTACTTTTTCTAATAAAATATCGTTATAAACACCTGTATTTGAAATAGACGTTGATTTTGATTTAAAATTTCTTGATTTTTGGAAACTACATATCCACTTGGAGTAACTTCAAAATAATTGGATGAAATTGTGTCAAGGCTAAACTTGAGTGAAAATACACCATTATCCTTGACGAGGATTTGAACCATGTTGCCATCTAGTGTTCGGACAAATGAACGATCATCTTTTGAATTGATTCCAACTTGACTGTAGAAAAAAATTCTTTATTTATAATGTATTATTAATTTTAATATTTTAATATGCCTATAGACTTTTTTGTTGTAAAATTAAAACAGAAAAATTGTTTGCAACAGTACAAGAATTGTCTTAACAACAGAGGATCCAGCATAAATGTTTTGGAACTACATTGCTATTAAGGGTTAGTGCAACGTCTTTTAGTCCAAGGGTTGCATGTTCAAAACTGGTCGCTAGTTAATCGGCCATGTCCTTGAGCAGGGCACTTAACGGACATTGCCTTAATCCAGTGAATTAATGGGTTTTACTTAAATTGAAGGTAGATGGCTATTATACATAACACACTTAAATACCCTCGGTAACCCGACGATGGGCGCGAGGTGATCTGACGAGTGCCTGTGTGTAAACCCCCTTGGATTTCCCATTTACGGGGATAAACCTGAATATCCTATCCTAGTTCAATTCCACCATAGCCTGGCTGGTTATAGCATGGTTAGTGCGTCGACCGAAGGGAAGTGGGATCGAAACCCTTAAAAGGTTCTCACAAACATTCAAAGTGAAAAAGACTTACGATTTGGATAGGTTTGTGTTTAAAATACTTGGTTTAACTGTATCCACCATCCTAACATGGACCTGAACTTTTGCAATGGCAGACATTAGTTCATTGTCATTTTGTCTCGCCTGTAAAAAATGTTAATACTAATTCTTATTTTGTTACATTTTGTATTTTCAATTAGACCAGATTATCGAATGTCAAAAAAACGAATATGATCAAGCAATTAATATTAATTTTCATATTTTTGTTGTGGGGTTATTTTTATATTTAAATGACAAAATGGGTCTGTAAGAAAAAATTAGACGCCTGTAGGAAAATAGGTTTGAAATAAAAAAAAGATCCAAATTTATCACAGACCAAAATTAGGAAAAAACATTTAAAAGCAAGAAAAATAAATGTAACAGAATTTTAAAAATTTTAAAAAGGGGGTGTAACAACTGAAATTGACTCATTTGCAACCACTAAATGCCAATCCATACAACTAATTTTATGATTTAGTTTTGCCCTACCGTCTTTCAACTATAGTACATAACGCTGTGGATTACCTAACCCGCCATACACCACTTACTGCAGAGTAGGCTATAGAACATATACTTGCCGTTATGCAGACTATATAGGATATTCATGTCTATCCCCGTGAATGGGAAAACCAAGGACGTTAACACAGAGGCAATCGTCAGATCAGTGTGTTGTGGATTAGACACACTTTTTCTTCAATGATATAGAACCCATTTATCCGCTGGGTTCAGGAAATGTCCGTTAAATGCCCTCCCCAAGGACACAACCAACTAGCTAGTGACCAGTTTCAAACCTCAAACCCTTCGACTGAAATCCGACTCATTTGCCCACTAGACTAATCTGTTCGAATCTACCGTTTACTTACCTGTACATAGACTTCAATATCCTGGGTTTCATCATCCATTGGCAAACTACGTTTCAACCTTACCCCTCCAGAGTTTTGGTCCACAGAAAACCAATCCTCGTATTTAGGGGGATCAACAGTCACCAACGAATAGCTGATCGGTTGTCTAATATCCCGGTCAGGGTCGACTGCAAATAGCTGTGATGGCTCCAACACCAATGGCATGTTGGACTGAAACATAAAATAAGAGATGACACAGTTGTTTCCAGCCGGTTTGTCTGGCAGTTTAGTGAGATATAATTCAACCGAAAGGTTACAGGTGCAAAACTGGTCACTAGCGAGTCGGTTGTGTCCTTGGGTAAGGCACTCAACAGACATTTCCTGAACCCACTGGCACTTTGTGCCATAGTCTGGGCTATGACAGTGTAGATATTACAATGAAGACCTTGCTTTAGCTTTTGTTCAAAGCATTTAATTGGGTTTAGGGTAGGATAAAGGAAAGGATAGGGTTTTCATATTTATCCCAGTTGATGGGAAAACCAAGGGGGTTATTACACGAGCAATCGTCAGATAACCTCGCACCCACCGTCGGGTTACCGGAGCTTTTGCAGTGTGTTGTGTATGATTTACATGTTCCTTTATTTGGTAGAACCCACTAATCCTCTGAGTTCAGGCAATGTCCGTTAAGTGGCTTGCCCAAGGACATAACCGACTAGCTAGCGACCAGTTTCGTACCTGCAAACTTTCGGCTAAAAAGCAGCGCACTAAATCACTAGACTAATCTGTCAGTTTACACATCGCCCCAAGGACACATATAGCAATATTAGATTGTGTGTTAAGGTCAAGGGTTTATATCTTGAGAATGGTTAGAGGAGGGATTTGAGTTAGTTTTGGTGCTGGGGTTGCAGTTTACAATACAATACAATTTTTATTTTTGTTTCTTTCGCTGCAGCGTTTATAACCAACAATTTAAAAATACATGTTATATATATATATATATATATATATATATAACTTTAAATTTTTAAGTTTCTAATTTTTAGTGTTGTTAGGATTTAGGTGTTGTTTTATTGTACTATTACAAATTACCCTTGTATATCTGTTGATTGTTGCATGGTACACTGGGTTGACACATTTTCCTGCAACTTTTGTACAAGGTTCGAACGCTGGTGGTTGATCATCCCCATCTTTTACATTGATCTGTGAAGTGGATAAATAGATTTTACTGCAAGGTGAATACTTGTTGACCTGTTAGTCTGGTGGTTAAGTGCGATGCCTTTCATATGCAGGGTTTCGGGTTCGAAACTGGTCGCTAGTTAGTTGGCTGTGTCCTTGGACAAGTCACTTAACAGACATTGCATGAACCCAGCGGATTATTGGGTTCTACAAAATTGACGAAACGTGTGAATCATACACAACACACTGCAATAGCCCCCGTAACCCGACGGGGGGCGCGAGGTTATCTGAAGATTTTAACCGTTTCCTAAACACTAACCTAAACCCCAACCCCATGTTTAAAAATGACTGTAATGCACTAATCTTCACTTTAGTGAGCAGTTTCCTCCTTCCCACTTTCCCTCTTTCCCTCATTTTAGTTTCTCCGCAGGGTAAACACCCAGAAATGCAACTGTTTACTCATAATTTTGCCTCGATTATTTATTGTGAAATGATTGGCGAATGAAATTAGTTTAGCAAATGAACCAAAATTTTATGAATAGTATTCTGAAATTAAGTGAACTTTTTCCCCTAAATAATCTGTTTATTCGTTTCAGTATTTTTAAAAGCATAAATTTCGCGTCTACCGTAACTATAGTTCTTTTGGTTCGTGTTTGTCCCGCTTGGTGTCGCCCCACGTCCCTAATCTCCACACCCAATTCAAGGGAGTGAGTAATCAAAGTTTCGTAGTCCAATTTTTGTGTAAGCTTGATATTTCCAGAGGCGGGTGCTTCAATCGCAAAGTAATCAGATGCTACCTATATATTCATAATTCATAAAAAAAAAGTCATAGAAAATTAGTGGTGGTATATGAAACATAATGTTAATAAAATACATTCAAAAGTACACGCAACATTAGGTTTAAAATATAGGGCGGAAGTTTGGTAATTAAATGATGACACAAACACATATGACGGTGTGAAGTGTCTAATATCCATGCTTATAAACTTTTCTACCTAGTTAAGTTTGAAACCCATAGGAGGATCGTTGCTGAAACCATTTAATCATAGAAGTTTTCATAGAAAATAAATCGATCGTGTTAACCATTTGGCAACTGTGGCTACATGGTTTACACGACCGATACATATACAAAATTGATTATAAAAAAAAACGGAACAAAAAAAACATATAAAAAAATTTTTGTCAACACGATATTCACATCTGCATAACCTCACATTTAAAAAGAAGACAGAACTTTTTTCTTCTCGAAGTTTGTGGTCAATACTGTTTTTATCATACAACTTACCGATCCCGGAGTGACGTAATATGACCTGTGTGACGTTTTATCTAGATCTGATGACGTCAGATTAAAAACAGAGGTTCCCACCGGTGTCATCTGTTTTAACGAATGTAAGTTCGCTTATGTGAGGATTAGTTTAGTTTATTTTTTTGTTTCCACGATAAAAATACGAAGCGGTACTATTGGTAAAAATTTGAAAAACGGGAAAAAAACGGCAAAACGACAGTCGTTAGAACAAGTCTAGAAAAAAGGAATAAACTATTAAAATTCGATATCATTTGACGTGGCCGCTAAACCCAAAATTTGTTTTTACTTTTCCTTTGGATATACTAACCTCGTTTACGTTAATGATGTATGGCTCTCCAATAAACATGGGGTCATTGTCGTTCACGTCTTCTACTTTAATTGTCACGGTCACTTCTACGCCATGTATGTTATAACGAGGAGCGGAACAGACAACGTACACTTCGATAATATCAACCCCGAACGAACCCTTTTTATACAGAAGTTATAAATACTTTTCATACAAAAGTTCAAAATACTTTCATACCGAAGTTCAAAATACTTTCATACCGAAGTTCAAAATACTTTCATACCGAAGTTCAAAATACTTTCATACAGAAGTTCTAAATACTTTTCATACAAAAGTTCAAAATACTTTCATACTGAAGTTTTACATACTTTTCATACAGAAGTTTTAAATACTTTCATACTGAAGTTTTAAATACTTTTTATACGGAAGTTTTAAAAATTACAAAAATGTTGACACTAAATTGCATGGACTTGGCGAATAAATAAGGGCCAAAATAAGCGGTAATAAAAATGGGTGGGTATGGAAAAGCAACGGAAATGCACAGCGCATTTTAACTGTATATTAGAATTGTAATTAAATAAAGAATTTAAATTTGGTGATATGGCATATCGTTGGCTAGGACGCGACTGGAGTAAAACTATTATAAGTGAACACGCAAATCAAGCATATGATGAGCAAGCTATTAATATTATTTCAGTTCATTTAAAAAAGATTAAATGTGAAAATAACACACGGTAGCGTCCTTTCTCTTACGTCATTATCCAGCATGACGTCATCATCCACACGTAGCCTCAACACTTGAGTTGTGTTATCAAAATAAATCCACGTCTCGCACAGTTTTTCTCCACAAATGGCGCCCTTTCCATCCAAATGTAAAACGATGTTTTGATCGTTTCCGTCGGTATTCCCCACAAAATCAAGCTCGCCCAATAATCTGAGGATATATTGACCTAATTACGCAACTAGACATAACACCTCACCCACTCTGTTCGTTATAAAGTAATAGTCGGCCGGTTGGTCTAACGGTTAAGTGCGTCGCCTTTCAATCGAAAGGATGCAGGTGCGAAACTGGTCGATAGTTAGTCGGTTGTGTCCTTGGGCAAGACACTTTACGGACATTTCCTGAACTAAGCGGATTAATGAGTTCTACCAATTTGAAGGAACGTGTCGATCATATACAACACACTGCAATAGCTCCGGTAACCCGACGATGGGCGCGAGGTGATCTGACGATTACCCGTGTGTTAACCCCATTGGTTTTCCTATTCACGGGGATAAACATGAATATCCTAATATCCTAATATCCTATCCTAATCATACACAACACACTGCAACAGCTCCGGTAACCCAACGGTGGGCGCGAGGTGATCTGACGATTGCATGTGTGTTAACTCCCTTGGTTGTCCCATTCACGGAAATAAACATAAATATATATATATCCTCTTATAACATGCAGTATTTTGGAATACAGAGGATAGGGAACATATGCGATATACAGTTATATGTACTGTTATTGGGAAAAATGTAACATGAAAGAGTGATTAATCACTATTTATTTCAGTGCCGTGTCCTGTGTGTTCTTAACTGTAGAATAATGGTCGATGACATAAAACTGACCACAAAAATGCCTGTCGTGAAGCAACATACGTATCCTATTATATGAAGTGCTCTTAATGGGTTAAGTTGAGACGTTGTTAAGTGCGTTAGTATCCGGGATTGGAGGGTTTAACCTTTTTAATCAGTTAATTTAATTAATCGGGCGTATTTAATAAATCTTTACAAAATTATATTAATGTTTACTTATGAAAAAAGTATTTAATCTCTACTTTGCAGAGGTTTTAATAATTATTGTGAATTGGAAAACAATAAGTGTGCGACAAACCTGCCACATTAACTCGTTATTAAACAAGTGGACAGCAATTTTAATCGGTATTTATGAAATCGCCATCCGTAGCACAATGTCGGTGTTTGGACATTTTGTGGCAAACCACTAGCAGGGATTAGGTTGCGTACAACAAAATGGGAAAATATAAACAAATGGCAAAAAATGATAATAATCTCGCGTGTCCTTAAAACAACCTAGAGACAACATATATATTATATATATGAATTTATTCGAAAAATAATATTTTATATATATATATATATATATATATATACATATATTTTTGGTAAATTTGTGATCATTTAATTTTGCACATATTTTTCTCTTAGAAAGCTGTCATTTACAAGACTTTTCGTTTCCGTCATCATTCACGTGTACATTTCGAATAATTTCAATAAGTTTTAGACAATGACGCGTTATTTCAAACTCTGAATAAGAGACGCCTTCTAAGCATACTGCAACTACTCACAAAGAGATGTGTTAGGAACCCACACCTATAGTGGGGAGATATATATATATATATATAATTATTTTTGCTTGGTCGAGTAGCTTGTGTGAATGTGCTTTGAACAGTCAGCCGAAAGGATACAGAGTTTTACTTCCCATATGTGTAGTTTAACTTCCCTACCTTGATGGTAGTGTCCTTGTGCAGACCACTTGGCGTACTTATTAAAAAAATACATATGTTATTAAAAAAAATACATATGTTATTAAAAAAATACATATGTTATTAAAAAAATACATATGATATTAAAAAAATACATATGATATTAAAAAAATACATATGATAATAAAATAATACATATGGCATTGATGCCCTTGATTTTACGTACGGAATCGACCTTAGTATCGTTGTGACCGCCTGTTCGTCACATTTCATTCGAGTATACTTTCACCACAAGCACATAATGCACAACTTACGTTCCATTCGGACTGTTTTCAAACACGCTGAAAAACGATTCAAGAAAGCCGTCTTCGGTTGAACATAGCCGTTGGTCCGCAGTAACTGTAGGAACATGTAGTATGGAAATTTATAACAACATATTTTAAAGTTCTAATTCTCGCCCTGAATTTAAATTGTGAGATATACCAAAATAAACCCCGTTTAAACAAAGAACCGACTTGTAAAACAAAGAATAACAAAAACTCTTTTGTTGAAAACCTAAGTCATTTCCATTTTTATTTTAAATATAATATATTAGAATGAATGCGAATACATTACATTGAGGAATAAAATACCGTTTTCATTCTTACAGCTTAATTCGAATTTTAGTTTATTGCTTACTGCAATATAAATTGCCAAAATTACACTATTGGAAAAGGTGCAGTCTGATTTTTTTAATATTCTACTCTAAAAATACTAGAGTTATCCAGTTATATTAAAAACAAAACTTTAGGATTTTACTTCTTGTCATATTCGACACCAGACAGTGAAATAATAGTTTTAGTTTATTCATTTTTTGGCCTAGTGTTAAAAAAACCAAACGAATTAAATCACGACACAGGAACAGGAAAAGACGGCAAAACGAACAGTCGTTAAAACAGGTCTTTAAAAAAAGGATTTAATTTACTAAATATAGCGGACGCGGCCGCCAAACCTAAACGAAAAAACAATAATGAGCAAATACAATTTAATCAAAACCAAACGATAATAGTTTAACTGTTCATAACATAAAACAATGAATATGTAACATTACCTTGGTCAAGAGTGAACAATAATAAGATGTAAGATGATAGTTTCTTCAAAAACATTGTACTCAAAGTGTTGTCTCAGTTATTACAGTTTCACTTTCGAGTTTCCATTAGTTTATATTAATATTCACAGTCATTGACAAATTAGTAAACCTTAGTTTCTTACAATTGAACAGCCGTAACAATAACTTGGACAAATAGAAATACTGTAATAAAAAAACTGATACACTTTATTGAGCACTCGTATTTCTCCAAATCTGCATGAAACTAAAACGCGAACTTGGTTTAAAACATAACTATTGATAGAATTTCAACCGTTACTAAACCGACGCTCTTCGAAACATGGTCATTTATGTATAAACAGTGGAACCCCGCTTGGAGACCACCTCGATAACACGTACACCTCTTTATCAGGACTATATCAGTGCAGTTCCAAATAATTTACTATGGTAATGCATTGCATTCTGTTGTATATTTATACAAAAGACTGACTATATTATTTCGGTAATAAAAACGAATACACGGCTGGTTACGATATAATGGGACACAGCATATACCCCATACAATCTCCTTCCTTTTCTACCTTCCAGTACATTGATAAAGTATGTTTTCGAATGGTGTCAGTTTACAACGCGTGTGGACGCCACCGCTCACTATTGAAACCGATACCAACGTATTAACGATTAATTAAAGCGCTTTTAACAATGGCGTGTTAAGTTCGTAACAATCCTGTTATTATCTTATTGTTTGTAATTGTCCAGCCAAAGCTTTGTATAGGAAGTAACCTTTAACACAGCTCAACAAAGTTATAGTAATTTGCTGTGGTTTAATGGCCGAGTCGGTTATATTCCACAAATATATGCATTGTATGGCGTGTTTTAAAGACTGTTCGTTTTGTCCAATGTTTTTTGTTTTTAATTTGATGGAGTACAATGAAAAACTACGCTTTTTGCGGAGATATGATGACATTGTTTCGTTGAATGTATCAATTCAAACTTTGAGCGATGCTTTTATACATATCGTATATAATATACTTTATGCTAATCCGAATCTGCTGTGTGACATCTATTTTTTTCCTTTTCTCATCTGGCATGAACCGCAGTGTAATGTACAAAGGTGCTGCCCGGAGCACAGCTTCTACACAGCGAACACTGTTGTGCTTTTTGTATGTCGCTGTAGCCACAGCCGTCAATCAAATGACGTCACGCGGATGGGTGGAGCGTCTAGCGCGCTTTATAATGAAGGTTTCGCACACGCTCTCTCGCCGGGCGTTGTGGCGTGCGCCTGTAATCCAGTTACTTGGAGGCTTGGGTTGGAGGACGGTGTGAGATTGGGAGCTCTGTGGCGCTCTGTCCTATGTCGATCGGGCGTCCGCGCTAAGCTCGGCGTCAATATGGGCATTCCAGGGGAGCCCGGAGTGGCCAGGTTGTCTAAGGAGGAACGCACCGGGCGAGGCCCGAAAGGGAGCAGCCAAAAGTTCCCACGTTGATCAGTAGCGGGATAGCGCCTGTGAATAGGCGGAGCGTTGCAGCCCAGTCAATATCGCAGGACCCAATCCTTTGCAATTTTTAAAAAAAATTTGAAAAAAAATCTTTTGTTTTTTATTTAAATTTTTACTAGGAAAAAGTTTAAATATCCTAAAAACGATTGTATACATTTTTAAATCACTTAACTATTTATATAAACCAAATTACAAGTTTCACCGGTTCGAATCCCACCGCGAACATTAATTTTAATACAGACAATTCCACCATAGCGTGTTGGTTCGAAACTCACTTCAGCAATTTTTTTGATCGCAAGTTTTTATGTATACATAATCTTTATTTGCTTAGGTGTACTTTTGTCGGTAGATTTCTCTGTCCTTATTGCACCAATAAAAACTGCTATGGTTGATATATTACATTTACTATGTCGTAAATGTGCATTTATAAAACGAAATTTGTTACTGATAAGTACACACATTCGACGAAGAAATTTTCATCAGGCCTATTATTAAATTAAGTGCCGAGCACGACTTTTTAACCCTGGATTAGTCATAAAATTGTTTAAGAGTGACAGCCAATGCTTTTCGGTCCGTTTTCTTTGTCGCCGTACTGCGGCGCTAGTAGGTTTCTGTTAAGTGGCCGAATGGCTAGTACAAGCGATCGGTACGGTCGTGTTACCGATCGCTTGAAAAAAAAGAAAAAAAATAGTACAAGCGATCTATATACCGACTCTTATGCAAAAACGGTTCAAGTGAAGATCCCATCATGGGATCGAAACTGAGCTCGATAAAAAAAAATTCCGGCGATTCATTTATATACGAAAAACGATTTAAGTGATTAGACCATCAGCAGTTTAAATTTTTGCACGGTAAAAATGAGTTAACCGAATTGTAAACGTACCTGCTACATATACGGGTTTCCATATACAACGGTTTTACTGACATCATAGGCTCATAATTTGGTAAAAAAAAGTGTGCCCGAGTAAACATTGACGTGACTGGATGATAACACAACCGATTCCTATGCATCTTGGGTTTTAAAACTAAAATTACACCTAGCGGTAATACGGTCGTGTGGCCAAATGGTATACGCGACCGATACATAGTCACGGATTCGAAATCCAGACTGGTAAAAAAACTACACCAAAGGCAAGCCAATAACTTTAGCTAAAAGAAGGTTTGCATTTACATTTAACGTCGACCTATGTTGTTATAAAATGGCTGTATTTATTCGTTACGGTATAGCCTGCTTCTCACAATTTGTAACCAATACTTAAAACAATCATAATAAAGTTATTGTCAATTCTTGCTTATGTTTGTAGCTCTTGATCAAGTTACCGACTCTCAGGCCTGTTTATAGTAAATGTACAACGATAACGTTATCGTTTGGTTATTTCGTGCATGTGTGTTATAATATCGTGTCCTTTGTTCTTAAAACGAAAATACAAACTGAAAACGAAAATAGAACCAAAATTAAAATTTATTTCGGCGTATTGTTTCGTTTTCCAAGTGAAATAAATACCTTAAAATCGAAAACAGGCGATAGAAAGGCAAACGACATTTTTTTAAAGTAAATGGAGTCGTCAAATCCATACAGCATTTAGATTAAAGAAATCAAGATTTAAGAAATCTATTCATATTTAAAAGCATTGAAATTGCGTTGAATCGAATGGAGAGACGTTTATTGCTCATTGGGGTAAAAGGCGATTCACTAACTAGATGTATATTGACAAATCTATTCAAGACTTCGATGAAAGAAATCAAATCATATTAAACAAGCATTGAAATCAGAATAAATTGGTATCAATGAGTCACTAGCTAGACGTATGTCTGTCATGTTACTAGTGTCGTAGATATATATCTTATACTGTTCTTAAAGTAGTATATGATAGGATATTCATGTTTATTCCCGCGAATGGGAAAACCAAGGGGATAACACGGGCAATTGTCAGATTATTTCGCGCCATGTAGATTGTGTGTGGGCGGGTTGTTTACGCGTCTTGGAAGAAGTTTTAAATACTGGATATATCCGTTACGTATTGCAATTCTAGTATTGCGACCACTGTTTATTGTGACGTCATACTTAAAGGTACATCCGAACACGAGATTGTATTACTAAATGGCGTAATATCGTAACCCGGCAGTATTGTCCTATTTTGTTCATCTGTCCCTTATAGTCAGTCCAGCTCTGATGCGAAAAAGTTTACCCCGTGTCAGCACTTTGTCGCAACTTATTTACGCTCACAACGTTTCAAACATACTAAGAGCAAGAACATACCAAGACGTTCCGCTTCATGTGAACTATACAGGTCCAGTGTTGCTTATATATAAGAGACGGATTGAAAGAAACTTAAGTTCACCCAACCCACCTTTTAGCGAACTTAGTGTAGTGTACTTTGCACAGTTGTGTCAATATGCGTTTATAATAGATTCCGTTCAAGTTTATTTAATCAAATAAAGTTTGTAAAGCTGAATTTTTAAATTTATTGGCAAGATTATGAAGTAGTATTCAGGTATATAAATGCTTTATAATATGCATATGTAGCCCTCGTCAGACACAAGTCGCCCACGTACCTTTAGCAAATTTAATTATGATAATTTTACCTAAATTCTGATAATAAATAAGAACAAATCAATATAGCCGACGTCAGTAGGTTTCGACATTTTTTTTAATTTTTTTTATTGATCCAAGTTTCGAACTCATAATGGGCTCGTCACGAAAACCGTTTTTATTATAAGAGTCGGTATATGTATCGGTCGCGTTAACCCTTCGGCCACACGACCATACTGGGTTTCGAAAAAAATCCCTGGATTGCTGGTATTAAAAGCGTCTAGCCCCAAAGAGGGAACGCCAAATCAAAGCGAGGCGTGTTGGCTACGGTTGACTACAATATGTTTCTTTTGTATCCGAAATTAGTTGAGGCAGGGAATAGAAAAGTTGCTTAGAAGTGAGTTTTAATTTGCGCGTATGTTTTACAGACCATTTCAAGTCGTACCCTTCAGGAAAAAGTTGAAGATTATTGTCTGGTTTGATTAAATCGGTACAAGATGCTACGTCTGTTACTTGTTGCTGTTTTCTGTGCAAATGCAGGTAAGCTTTGTAACTTTTTTTTATTTTGTTTAAAGCTACGAAATTTAGAAAAAAAAGTAGTGGAAACGCCTGATAACTTTATACCACGTTCGGCTACTGGATCTATTTGAATATGCTTTGTATATGATACAGACGTTGCTGTTATTTTATTTATTTACCCCCTACGTAACGCATGACTAGTAACTGACCGACCGGTAATTGTTGTGGCCCCTTTCACGTCCTTGCTTATTTAGATCGATTTTCTGGTTTAACATGGGACACAGCCTTAATGCCCAGTTATGAATATACCTAATCCTGTTTAGTTCATTACAAAAATATATTCTAATTGCAGTGTCGCCAACGCCAAACTTGTACTGGTCCATGGACGGTATTAATGGAAGCACATTGCGACCAGACATTGGCGACCAAGTACTGTGGCAAGGTGACCTTTCGACGATTACTGGATCTGGTAAGCGATCCCGCTACGATACGCGTATTGCTACTTTGAGTAAAACGACTTTTTATTTTTGCGATTAATTAAGCTTAACGTGAGTGAGGTATACTACAACATAATTACTTTAAAAAACAAAACATTAAAAAAATATTTTAAAACAGGCACTTTTGTAATTTGAAATAATCTATCAGGAAAAACTCAAGTTACGAAGTCTAATTTGACCGTGGTTATCTTTATTTGTCCCACAACCCAGTGGGCTTATTGTACTGTAAGTAAGCACCACCAAATAACAAAAGACGCTATACATAATACACAAAAGCATTTCAAATACATTTAATTCATGCGAAGTCTTGTTTAACGTCTGCTAACAAGATCAAGTAAGCAAATCACCAATTGTTACGATAACGAATAACGCTCTTGGATTAACTTCTAAAATGTCGTCCATAGGTAGATGTTGTTACCACGCAGTACAGTTAATTAATACGAATAAGCCTTTTACATCTATATTTAAAGCAATGTAAATGCGTATACCTTTAAACAAGAAACTTCGGAGTATATGGAAAATTGCCGCATTGCGTTCTTACTGACGGGCGTAAAACTATGTCGTAAGTAATGTGCGCTATATACAAAATAATACACAATATTTACTATGTTTTGACATTTATATGAATAGTTTAAAGATTATCTAATTTCTGTAGCTTCAATCACCGGAGTGAAGGGCGACGCAATCAATATTGAAAAATCACACGTCACCATAGGTGGGGGGTCGTTGCCTTCAAGTGACAACTGCATCTTTAGTCCTGCCAACTGCAATGGCGGTAAGTGGTTTTAAGTTTATGGACGCATTTAAGCCAACCTTCCGTTTTTTGTACTTTTTGTACAGGGAAAATAGACGTAGACTTAGAATCCCAAAATACAGCTTCGAATAAGCGGGTCATTGTTTAGTTGTTCGATTCATCATCATATGATGTGTATTGTTGTTATTTAATATTGTGGGAGTGAAATAAAATATCGATACTTCTATTGTCTTGCACTTTACACAATGTAACATAAGGCATATACACTTACATAGAAATACTCTTCTTAGTTCTCGTTTACAACAGGTCAGCCTATCTTATTTTGGATATAACAGCTTTAAGCTATTTAATTAAATGCAAATTTATACTTGAGACCCGCACGTATAACACTTGAATTACATTTTTAATATTTTAATTTAATATTTTTTTACCGAGCCAAGTTTCGAACCCATGATGGGCTCGTCCTTTGGACCGTTTTTGTATTGGTCGGTATATATATCGGTCGCGCTAACTATTTGGCCACACGACCGTTCAATCAATTTTTTATTTGTCAGACCGGTTAGTCTGAGGCTTAGTGCGACACCTTTCAACCGAAAGGTTGCAGGTGCGAAACTGGTCTCTAGCTAGTCGGTTGTGTCGTGGGGCAAGGCACTATAAGGACATTGCCTGAACCCAGCGAATTAATGAGTTCTACCAAGTGATCTGGCGACTGCCCGTGTGTTAACCCTCTTGGTTTTTCCATTCACGGGGATAAATATGAATATCCAATCCTATCATATCTAATTACATATTTCAAAATAAAAAAATCGAAAAGTATATTTTGCTGGTTAAAAATCAACACATAGTGCCTAACTTAGCATTTTTTACCAACACAGGATTCACGATTGCAAAGTGGTTAAATGTTAGAGAGTGGCAACCAAGTTTTCTATTTGCTTCCACGTTTACAACGACAGTGTTCCCGCTTACAGGACCTGGGTTTGCCGTGTTTCCGACCAACACGAATAACTATTACTCAGCTCATGCTCTGCTTCCGAATGGTAAGACAGTAAACACATTATGGGTGTAGGACTTGCAGAGCTACCTTAGTAGATAGGGTATGGCTTCGATCCTGGCTAAGTCCACGGTTGTGTGCAGATGTGTCCATGGTCAAACTATTTGACGGATGGTACATTTTTATTGGAATTTAGCAAGACATTTTTAAATGACAGTAAAACCAAGTAATATGCAGTCTCATCCGGTTGCAATCAACCGACTGGGAAAACAAGTTTATCAAATAAGCTGTAGTTTAATAAATGTGTCTGTAGCTATTGAATATTGATACAATTTCGGGACAACTGAACAATGATAACTTATATAACCAGTATAGTTCGCAATAACCCAGCGGATTAATGGGTTCTACTAAATTAAAGGAACGTTTGGATCATACACAACACACTAAAATAGCTCCGGTAACCCGAGGATGGGCGCGAGGTGATCTGACGATTGCCTGTGTGTTAACCCCCTTGGTTTTCCCATTCACGGAAATAAACATAAATATCCTATACTAAGAACTTTGCCTTGTAATATAATACTAACCATTGACGTTAGATTAATTACATTACGACCACACTATTGTTTTACCACCCACGGGGTTACAAATAAAGTAATCGAAGAAATATGAGGTTAAAGAAATTGAATACGCTAAACAACAGATTCAATTTTATCAATTTCAGGAACGAGGTGGTTTTCCTCCATTGACCGGACACTCATCCCTTTGAACACCTGGACTCATGTTACAATGACTTGGTCGGAGGGAAATGGTGTCAAAGTAAGGTCTATAAATATTGTGTAACTTTAGTTGGTGTATCAATTTTAAAAATCTAATCATACCTTGTTACAAAGGTTTTTGAAAAGAAGTATTGCGACACGTATTGAGTGTTTCTCTTTGGATTTTTATGTTGTACCTTTGGATTTTTATATTGAAACTTAGGACTTCACTTGTTACTAAATATTTACAACTCTTAAAGATAACCAAAATACTATATAGGTAACAAACTTCGTTTTAGTTCTGACGTGTTAAATAACATTGGAATCTGGTCTCAATTATCACTGATAAATCGCATTCAAATATTCACAACCCATAATAGTCACAAAGGCCTTTACAATGTGATAAATTACGGTTTAGTTTTATCTCAATGGAACTGAGGTGGCCACGTACACTGAAAGTGGGACTGATACTACAACAACCTCACCCACAACTAGCCATTTGAGCTTTGGAGCCGACCAAATGTCAATTTACATGGATGAACTAAAGATTTGGTTCCAAGAACTTTCACCAGCTGAAATTCTGCGGAACTTTGAGGATTCACCCGCAGGTTAATTAAAGTACAATTTACCATGTAATTTAATGGCACTTAATGTAGCACCCAAACAACTTTAACAGCGGTTCCAAAACTAGCCGCAACTATATTACAGGGTTCAAATTAATATTTTTGAAATAATTTGCGAAATGCGTGGGTTAGGAGAAAATCGTTTAAAAACTAAAAGATTTTGGTTATGTTAAATTGTCTTTAAATGCGGTTTCAAAACCTCTTAAACTAACCGGAAATATATTTCATAAAGCAAATAAGTTTAATGCATGTAGGATAGGACGAATAACGATCAAACCAACCCTAGGAACAGATAATCTTACTTGTTAAAACACTAATGACCTTATTATAACTAATTTATTTGTCACAATTTAGAACAGCGTCAAGTAATAATGTACTAACTCATACTTTTCCTGTGATTGCTCTTTATTGGTCACGACTTAAACAATGAAACTGCTACCTAATTTCAAAAGGGGTGTGTCGCATCTCGCCAATCATAAATAAAGGAATCGTGGTATATTAACGCATAATGACTATTCTTGCTTTAAGATAGAAATGCTTATTATACGTCAATAATGCAAAGTAAAAGCAAGGTAAAAATGTAATTGTAATGTCATTGTTAAATGTTATGTTGATGGCAAACGATGTATTATTAACGTGTTAAGAAAATTAATATTGAAATTGCGCGATATCAGTACCGGTAATTTATATTTTCGCGATTTTGTTAAATTCGCGAACTTTAAAAAACGGTTCGCGAAGGGTTAATTCGAACCCTGATATACAAGACTATAAACACACATTGCTTAACCTCGTTAAACAAATACTGAAGCAACATGTCAACTTGTTTACATACAACATATAGTAGTAGAATAGAATAGGATATTCATGTTTATTCCCGTAAATGGAAAACTAAGGGTGTTAACACACGGGCAATTGTCAGACCACCTCGCGCCCTACCGTCGGGTTATATGAAATGATCCCCTCTGAAATAAACACAAGTATTTAACCTATTCTAAGAAGACGTTTTAACAGTAACATAATACGAATTTTCATTTTAAAAATCTATGACATTGTAGAAATTTGGCTATTTCATACTTGATTAACTTGCTAACATTTTAAGTTAAGTTGTTTGATCTTACTTTTCCAATAGATACAACACAATCACCCACAACTATGAAACAAACAACACAATTAGCAACAACTGTGCAACAAATGACAACACAAGATAACCAACAAATGACAACGCAAGGAAATCAACAAATGACAACACAAAGAAACCAACAAATGACAACACAAAGAAACCAACAAATAACAACACAAGGTAATCAACAAATGACAACACAAGGAAATCAACAAATGACAACACAAGGTAATCAACAAATGACAACACAAGGAAATCAACAAATGACAACGCAAGGAAACCAACAAATGACAACCATGCAAGCAAAAGGGCCAACAAGCTCGGCAATGTCATCGATGAAAACCACAAACCCAATAATTCTTCCTCCCCCTCCAAGTAAGAATTAGGATAAAAACTTATTTCTTAGGGAGTGACCTTACATTGTTTTTAATCTAATTTAGAGACATATAAGCTAATGTAATATAAGTAAAGTGGAATTACTTGGTTACCGTTGTATTGTCAAAGATTTTGTTTGCGTTGAATTTGACCCACACTTCTCTTTATTTTTTGCGGACAGTTTGCTTGTTATATATGATTAATAAGTTTCTTTATTTTTTTATAGAACCCTTTAATCCATTGGGTTTAGACCAGGCATTGAAGGAAAATAACAGTTTTGCTAGCGGTTGGTTTCACTTAAACAACGCTTACGTGGCTGTAGCATGACATCGCTCTGATAATATTGTTACAAAATGTTATAAAAGATAAATTAAATTGTATCTATTTCTCTTTAGATTTCTGGACAACCGGCACAATCATAGCTGTATCCGTTGGAGCTAGTCTTGCTTTCATTGCATTTCTTATCTCTCTTTGTGTTTGCTGTGTTTTGTGCAGAAGAAAGGAAAAAGAAAAAGAACGAAGGGGCACAAGAGTCTAAATGCGTTCTTTGGAATTTAAATGATTTGATTGACAGACAAACTTGTATATATAAATATATGTTTGTCACTGTAACAGTCAACATACAAATCACCGACTTAAAGTTCGTTAAGCCGGTATCATT
The DNA here is from genome assembly GCA_000149265.1 of Ciona savignyi. Classification (NCBI taxonomy): domain Eukaryota; kingdom Metazoa; phylum Chordata; class Ascidiacea; order Phlebobranchia; family Cionidae; genus Ciona; species Ciona savignyi. Next base: position 39,829 of record CH002026.1, read on the forward strand.
CCAATGCTATGGACCTGGAACCCAATTATGTTATTTCTTTTAAGTTGGATAGCAAGGGGAGGTAAGTATGAAAACACCCATCCCCTATACATAAGGGCGTAAGTAGACCAGATCTTCTAGGCGTTTAGTATTGCCTCCAACTTTAAGTGGTGTGTTAAAGCCGTTATCCAGGTGTTAAGGCCAATGAAGCCGCCTTCGTTTTCCCTTACCAGAAATACCCAACCGCATCGGAGCTATTGCAAAGTCAAGTTACTGCGATTTCATTCCAAGTCTTTTTAAAAGAACGCTTATAACTGAAACCCGCTTCGTGGTTATGTGTTACATACCTTCTTGAACTGGCGATTTTATCTCCTGCTCTGTATGTGTCTTATTTGCGGAACTGTTTAGCAGTGAATTTAAACGCTTACTATTGAGTTAATAACTCGATATTGGTTTATTTTATACTTCTATTGTTGTTTTTGTTCAACCTTTTTATTTGGTCTTCATCCTTGCCGTTTATAGATAGTCGTGGTTTGTTTTTGATTTCTATGTCAATCCTATGTTCAATGCCTTTTTTGTCTTATCTGTATGAAAATAAAAAATAACTTTTTCACCATTAACCCACAACCTCATATATTAATCAAGAGAGCGCATTGTGCCAAAATAGAAATTGTAAGTATTAGTCAGGATAATGAAATTTTGCAAAAAATACTTTGTAATAGCAAGAAATAAGTTTACTTGTTTAGCTCAGTTGAAACTTCCCTAGACAGGTTAAAGCAAATTTTTCATATTTTATATATTTATTTATTTTGTTTTCCAGCCACCTCTTTTATATGCGGAACAAGAGTGTAGTTATGATTGCCTATGTTTATTTTACTTTTTGGATAGTCTTGGAATAAACTGAGTTATAATTCTATTCATAGTTTTCCCATTTAAGTAATAAATCTTTAATTTCCCTAAGAATTTAAAGTAAATATTCCTTACCAATTCCTAGATATTGGCGATAACGCCAAAATGATATATATAAAGAAGCCTCTTTATTGAATTTTCGCCGATAAACCCATTGGTTTTTTTGTAAACTAAAGGACAAATGCGTAGTATATTTGTGGGCTCGCGCTTTTTAAAAGTTGATTGCTTGTAGTTGGCTGAGCTTGTTTAGCCGGCTGCCTTACGGTCTCTTGCGAGCTGCGCAGCGGAAAGTATATAAATTCACTCTCCACAGATCGCCTACAAATAATTATTGTAGCCACGATTTGTACGGTCTTAATCTCAAACTCGAAGTCTATAACTCTTGATTCACTTTAGTTGTATTCTGCGTCTCATTCCAATATACATTCTGCGTCTCATTCCAATATACGGTTTATTCGCGAAGCGAGTTACTTAGTACGTCATTCAGCATGACGCCAATTGTATAGTCTAAGGTACGTTATACAGCATGACGCAAGTTATCTCAAGTACGTTATTGTAGGTTATTATAAATTTCCAGAATATATAGGGAATTTACAAGGTGCGAAAAGTTTACGTGCCAGACGTTTTACATCTGCAAGTTTGACTAACTGTGGGAATTGGGTGGGAAAACTGTGTTAACGATTTAAACGGCAAAAATACAAAGGCCCGTACAAGGTGATAATTACGTAAAGGGTAATAATATGTGAGAGTCGGAAAACTTCAAATGCAAAACTAAACGACGTAAAAACACAAAGTATTTAGGACATAAAATAAATTAAAACAAATATAGATTATACGAAATGCTACATATTCATTATGGAACACTATGGATCCAATTTCAAATATCCGCCCAAGGTTAAGTAAAAGAAACACATTTTGCACGTACAGTTATATCCTGCTACAATGAACTGAAGTATTATGGAAAGTTGGGCCAGGTTTCCGCTGATGTAAAAGGCTTTATCCATGCGTAGTATATTTGTGCACAATCACCACCTTTATTTTACGAAGCTTTTCTCCACTATTACAAAACTTTACTTAAAAAGTGCTACTCGTCAGTCTCGGCCTGGACATAGAGGTCTATTAATTGGTTATACACCATCTTTAAATACTCGATACATCCATGACGTATTGCAATACTATTGTTACCACTGTTTATTGTGACGTCATACATATTATTATAGCTGAGCACGATATTGTATTACTAAATGTCGTAATATCGGCGGTATTGTTCTAATTTGTTTACCTGTCCTATTATAGTGAGGTCCTGCTCTGGTGCTGTTTTTTGTCAGCAGTCTGTCGCAACTTATTTACGTAAAGTTTCGAACATATTAAGAGCAAGGACATACCAAGACGTTCCTTTATGTGAACTACACAGGTCAAGTGTTGCTAATATATAAGAGACGGGTTGGTATAGGTCCTTAGGAACACTCAACACATATAACAGCAGGAACGAAAATAGTGTTGTGTACTTTTTATAGCAGTGTTAAAAACGCTAGCTAGTAGGTTGTGTCCTTGGGCAAGGCACTTAACGGATTGCATGAACCCAGCGGATTAATGGGTTCTACTAAATTGAAGAAACGTGTGAATCATACACACTGCAATAGCTCCGGTAACCCGACGGTGGGCGCGAGGTGATCTGACGATTGCCCATGTGTTAACCCCCTTGGTTTTTCCATTCACGGGGATAAACATGAATATCCTATCCTATCATACCCTGTTATGTTTTCGTGTTTAAAGGGATCACATAGGTATTGTGACAGGTTCCAAAATCTAACCTGTTTGAGATATCCAATTCACAACCAGCATCGTATCCCACCCTTTTGGCTGGTCAGTTCTTTCCAGGTCAATGATAAAGCCAAACTGAAATATTCGGAATGTTGTCACGATGAATTTGTGGGGCAGAGATTCATTTTTGGGCGTCACATTTGCTAGGACCATCGCTGGTCGAGATTGCAAACACATTTGGTACAAGACAAACTCTTTTTTCTTCAGATATTTTGAAACCGAATTTACTTCACTTCTGCCTCGTCCAAACGTTTGTTTTTCTGCATTTTTCGGTCTTAGTGACAGAATTTCGTAAAAAAACAAAGCTTACCTGTTGCGGCAATGTTTAAACCACAGATAACGACCAACATACCCACGACTGCGAAAGTTTTTTGTCGCCTAAACATTTCGTTTTCGGGAACAAGTGTCGTTAGAGAAAACTTGTCACTTGTTTAAATCAAATAACTTTTCTGTGGAGTTTTTAAAAAAACATTTGAAGATGTATGTGTTTCAAGTAAATTTGCTTAAGTTAGGTAACATTTTTAAAGAACTTATTAGGATGTCAACTCAAATTCCGTAAATTTATACAATTTTTAGACATATGTTACTTCCCAGCAATGGGACCACATTGTATGACCGCTAAGAGAGTTACTCAAAAAAATTGAAATTAATTGAGTCCAATCGTTAAGCGCGGATTCATGGTATAAACTAGAGAGTGTCAACCACGCGTTTAACCACCACTATTTGTAAAACACATGTTGTATGCCATATATTCATGCTACTGCTACAGGGTCCCTAACCACATTTTGTATCTAATACACTGAGTATGTAGTTTTTGTTTCTGCAAGCATAAACGCATGGGTCCCAAAGTTATCAAACCAAACTTCTTCTCCAGGTGTAGGTAAAAAAAAAGAACAATCGTGTTAGATTTACGAAGGTTTCACCACAAATATTTTAAATTAAAGCTTCTTTTCAAGCGCTGTAGTGAAATGAAGCTAAATTCCTAAAACAGCCCGATTTAGTTTTTGATGGCTTCGGGGAATTTCCCATGGGCTTAGTACATAAGTTTCTGTTTTTACATATGTGGGTCATGTTATCTAACAATTCTTAAAGTTTTAATTCAATTTGACGAATCCTTGTTAAAGATGTCAGTGCAATGTTGCATGCTTGTCACAATCATGAGTCAGGAACATATCTTCGTTTTTAAGGGAGTTACCATAGGTAAATGTTTTCTTTCTTTTAATTGACATAGGGTGGCTAACGATCCAACATTCCACTAAATCTGATCAAAATTAGAGCAGCCGTTCAAACGCTATGGCCCGAAAAGCTAATTTTTTAGAAAAATAACCGTTTTGGATTTTAACGTCTCAGGGTAATTCCCCTAGATTTATCACCCACAATTTTTTTACTGCGTATTTAGACCATGTTGTCTAACAAATGACCAAGTTTTGTTACTATTCTATTACTCCTTTGGTAGATGTCAGGGCGTTATGCCATGCCTGTCACAATCATAATTTGAGAACAAAATGTTTTTTTAGGGTATTTTCCAAGATAATTTTTTTTATTTTTTCTAATTGTTAAATTAGTAGGTAATGCACTTACATTCCACGAAATCTGAATTAGATTGAAGCAGCCGTTCAAGCGCCATGCCCAAAAAAGCTACTTTTTTTAGAAAAAATACCGTTTTGGTGTTTAACGCCCCCGGGGAATTCCCCTGAATTTATCCCCCAAACTTTTGGTTTCTGTTCATCTAGACCATGTTGTCTAACAAATACCAAAGTTTGATTGCGATTTTATTTTTCCTTCCGGTAGATGTCGGGGCGACATGGCGTGCTTGTCACAATCATGATTTGAAAACAAAATGTTTTTTTTTAGGGTATTTTCCTAGGTAATTTTTTTATTTCTTCCAAGTGTAAAATCAGTTACTAATGCACTTACATTTTACCAAATCTGATTCAAATTGGAGCTGCCGTTCAAGCGCTATGCCCCAAAACGCTAGTTTTTTAGAAAAAAATACTGTTTTGGTTTTTAACGTTCCAGGGGAATTCCCCTGGTTTTATCTCCCAAAATTTTAGTTTCTGTTCATCTAGACCATGTTGTCTAACAAATGGCAAAGTCTTATTGCGATTCCATTTTTCCTTCTGGTAGATGTCGGGGCGACATGCCATGCCTGTCAAGCGTTTGACGAAAAAAAGGAAAAAAAAAAAAAGAAAAAAAAAAAACGGACAAAAACAATATGTGTCCCAATTTTTCAAATGGGACCCATAAATACTAAACTACCAACATACTAAACAACTATGCTTAGTTTTATAGCATAGAATAATCATGTTTATTTTTATCAATAGGGAAACATAAAAGTCGGTATTACACGAGCAAGCGACAGATTTCCTAACGTCCACCGTAAGGTTACCGGAGCTGTTGCAGTGTTTTATATATATAATTCTACAGTTTATTACCACCAATTAATCCAATAGATTCGGCCGAATTGCTAATACTAAGACAACTATATTATTCCTCATCTAAAGGAAGAACGGTAAACTGCTTAATCTGGTTGCAAAACAATAAAACACTTTGCGAAGCTGCTTGATTTCCAACAGTTGTAAGTAACACAGCGTTTACTGTGACACGGGGCAGACCAAAATTTGTCAGGCCCGGTGGTGTAGCGGTTAAGTGCGTCGTCTTTCAATCGAAAGGTTGCAGGTGCGAAACTGGTCGCTAGCTAGTCGGTTGTGTCCTTAGGCAAGGCACTTTACGGACATTGCCTGAACCCAGCGGATTAATGGGTTCTACCAAATTAGAACCCATTCTTAATAATATTCTTTAGTTTTAGATGGCTGCCATGGTTCAGGATAGCCGCCTATGTGCGTACCAGTCGACAAAATTAATTTGCCGGCTATAGTCAGTACGATTGGTGCAATAGTCGGTTCTTTAACACTTTTTCACTCGTTTGTTGGTGATGTTATTTTTTGTTTTGACATCATTCCATTTGTTTTATTTCGTTAGAAACTTCAGAATGGTAAGTCTTTTATTAATGTTTATCTGCCCTTTGTGATCAAACTAGATCGCTCAGAGATCATAATCGTTTTTGTCCAGATGAACAAAGCAACCATCGGTGCGGTCGTGTGGCCGAACGGTTAACGCGACCAACGCATATACCGACTCTCATACAGTACAAAAAACGGTCCATGTGACCACTGACCAGCCCATCATGGGTTCATTCTCGCCGTCATCATTGACCGCAGTCTTTGCTGCTATTTGAAAATGGCGTGTTGTTATAATGGATAGCTCGCTCCAAGCTTAATAAAGGACAAGATGGACATAGTTGTTAGGAATTATAGTTTGCTTGATTAAGAAAAAATTGATGGATTAACGACGGGTTACGATTCGACAAACATTTAGCCAATGGCTGGCGTTTTAACTAAACGATTCAAAATTAATTTCCCCTCGAAAGTGTCCTTTTAAACTTCCCATAGTTCGTGAATTAAAACCCATCATCCCAGTCTCGGTTATCTTTATATACGATTTCTATGAAACAGCTGTCATGTGACGCATTATTTACGGTTTTCGCACTTTAGTGAGATAAGATTATCAATTGTACTTGTACTGTGCGTTTGTACTGAAAGTCCAGTTAACTGTTTACATTGCCTTATACGTAATCGTATGTTGTGTTATTGTTTTTTTTTCATGTATAGTTTTAACCTGCATTCCTGCAATATGCATTTATATATGTTTTAGTTATATAACGTATATTTTTAATTATCCCAGTAACTTTTTAGTTTTATTAACTTCAAAAGATGATGCTTCGATTTGGCTGATGTTTTAAAGTAGCTCCATACTTAATTTTTAGCTTCCACGTCCACACCACTTTACAATGGAGCCACATGAAGGTTTTGGGCTTCCAGTCGAACCGTTTCCGAAGACATTCAGTTACCATGGAGATGATGATGATGCAGTTTCTACGGCAACAGCAAGTGACATGAAACCGAGGATCCTAATCATGGGACTCCGAAGGAGTGGGAAGTCTTCTATTCAAAAAGTGAGTTTCTATTGAATTCGTATTTATGTGGGCAACGCTAAAGGGAGGCAAAGCGGGAAGACGGAAAGGGGGAAACTGCTCACCAAAACTATGTAAATTAATTTAACTCTTTTCCTAAACCCTAATCTCAACCCCAGAATTTATTTTAGCTTGCAGTTTTCCTCCTTTCCGCCTTTTCGCGTTTCCTCCTTTCAGTTTTCCCCTATTTTTGGTCAAAACTTAGGGAGGGAAAAGAGAAAAAAAAATCCGAAAGATGTTCCCAGAATAGCAAAACACTAATCTCAAACCCAGAACTAAAACTAACCGACCCCAGCCATAACCCTAACCATAGTCTTCTAATCTTTATTTTAGAATTTAGTTTTCCTCTTTTTCTCCTGTTAATGTTCCTATTGTATTTTTGTTATTTTTTGTACCGGTACAGCTAAATTAAGTTTTGAACAAAATGTAAAGAGTATCTATTAGTGTCGGATGTACAAGCTAGTTGGTCTAACGGTTAAGTGTGCGCCTTTCAATCGAAAGGTTGGAGGTGCGATACTGGGCGCTAGCTAGTCGGTTGTGTCCTTGGGCAAGGCACTCTAAGGACATTGCCTAAACCCAGTGGATTTAATGGGTTCTACCAAAAACGTTTCTATCGTATACAACACACTGAAATAGCTCGTTTCTATCGTATACAACACACTGCAATAGCTCCGGTAACCCGACGATGGGCGCGAGGTGATCTGATGATTGCCCGTGTGTGGATAAAGATGAATATCCTATCCTATCCTATCCTACAAATTTATTACCACTTAAAGTCTAAACTGGTTGCCAATTTTTTCAGGTTGTGTTTCATAAGATGTCACCTAATGAAACACTGTTCTTGGAAATCACTTCGAAAATATTCAAAGACGACGTCTCCAATACCTCATTTATAAACTTTCAAATCTGGGACATACCCGGTCAAATTGATTTCCTGGATAGTACCTTTGACCTTGACATGATATTCGGTGGAACAGGAGCTTTGATATTTGTGGTCGATGCCCAAGTAATCAATCTAAATCAAATTTATGCTGACATCAGAGTTCAACAAATAACAGTATTTACAGAAGGGAAACTGCACACTAAAGTGAAGATTAGGGAATTTGAGTTTTAAACATGGGGTTGGAGTTAAGATTAGTTTTGGGGTGGAGATTAGTGTTAAGTGCAGTGTGCAGTTTCCCTCCTTCCCGCTTTCCCTCCTTTTAGTGTCGTCCTAAACTAAACTCTATGGACAAAGCTTGGAAACATATAAACCTGAACACAAAGGGTGTGGTTGACTCGTTGACTTTTTCGTAATTTGCTGCATCCTTTGATGTACACTACTGTAAATAGTTTAGTTTTAGTTCATTCATTTTTGCCCCAGTATTTAAAAATGACAAATGAATAAAATCACAACACAGAAACAGGAAAAGACGGCAAAACGAACAGTCATTAAAACACGTCATTAAAAAAAGGATATAATTTAGTAAATATAGCCGACGCGGTCGCCAAACCTAGGAGAAGAACAATATTGAGCAAACAAAATTAAGACCAAACAATATAATGTTGTCATATGTTGAATTCTGATGTCAGCATAAATTTAAAAATCAACTTGACTTGAAACCTCTTATATTTTTATGTATGTTATAAAGTAATGATACGGTAATTACATCATAATTTTAACAGTTGTAATTTTGTTTGCAATTTACGATGCAATTTCCTGCAATTTAAATAGAGTTGTCTTAAGTATAAATGCAGATTTGGAATTAGAATTATTAGTGCTAACTCTATTAATTTAACTAAGTGGTTGGCAGCCTTTTGAAAACATTAGTCCATTTTATGAATAGTATCATAATGAAAGCAACTTCGCATGCCAACCATTGTAATGTACAGTTTGCATAGTCAACTAATTTGAATATTAGTTTTTAAAACTGTTGATTTGCATACTTTACAAATTTTAAGGCTGTTGATTTTGTGTAGCTAGACAGTTGGAGTTCGCACATGCTTAAATATATTCCTTTCCCTGTGATTTAAATAACATGGCATGCAATGAAATTGTCATGCATGTCAGTGGGTGCTGACTCCCAAAACCTGTCCGGCCCAATAGTCTAACGGTTGAAGGCGTCGCCTATCAATCGAAAGGTTGCAGGTGCGAAACTGGTCACTAGCTAGTCGGTTGTGTCCTTGGGCAAGGCACTTTACGGACATTGCCTGAACCCAACGGATTAATGGGTTCTACCAAATTAAAGGAACGTGTCTATCATATACAACACACTGCAATAGCTCCGGTAACCCGACGATGGGCGCGAGGTGATCTGACGATTGCCCGTATGTTAACCCCCCTGGTTTTCCCATTCACAGGGATAAAGATGTATATCCTAAAGAGATTTTAAATTACCTTTTTCTTGTTATTAAAAATTTAGTATTTTTTGTAATTTAAGACAGCATATTTTTGTTTGTTTCCATTTTTAATAAGACCATCTCTTTCTGCAGGATGACTATATGGAAGCACTAACCTGCCTCCATCAGGCAGTGTCAAAAGCATTTAGGGTGAGTTTGTTTTGCTGGCAGGTTGTAATATCAAACTGACAATTCATTGTGGTGTGTTTTTAGATAAATCCCCAGATAAGATTTGAGATTTTCATCCACAAAGTGGACGGCTTATCTGACGACCACAAAATTGAAACCCAACGTGACATCTCCCAACGCGCCAATGAAGAACTACACGAAGCTAGCTTGATTGATCTACATCTCAGGTTTTTGATGAGTTTTGATATCAATATCCTTCTATTAACAAAGCATTGCTTAACTGTTGAATTGTAATATTAAAATAATCAGATTTATCCCTCTTGGCAGTAGGGATGGACAATATAGGATAATTAGGTATTTTAGAATAATCTAGAATAATGTATAGAATTTTAAATCTTATCCCTAAATGTTTTACCATATATTTAAATTTCCTATGCTGTGCATATATTTTTTTATTTGAAAATAATTTCTAACTTCCCTTAGAAACACTATCTGCTAGGAGGGAGGTGAAGGCTAGTCTAAGTTTTTGTTCCAATAAATGACTGCAGAAACTGCTCCCAAACACTAGATGATTTTTGTCTTACCAGTTTAGATATTAGGACTAGCTGTCCCTTTTTGGCTGACATATGTAAGGGGCATTGAAAACACAGGAATACATCAAAATATTGCATGTCAAAAATCAATGTTGGGATTGGTATCAAACAGATATTTATGTTTATCCCAGATGTTTATATAATTTATACAAAAAAACAATTTTAAACATATTACTCTATCGACTTTAAGCAATAACTGTTATTTGCCTTGGACAAAGACACTTGCCTTTGGCAATCATTTGCTATAAATCGGGAACCCAGTACTCTTACTTTTCAATCTTTTTTTTGATTGACAAGTCCATCGTTGTTATCATATGCAGTCAACAATTATATTCAAATATGCCCAGAAAAGTCATAAATGTGATGATGACATCTGCATTTCAGCTTTCATCTTACTTCCATTTATGATCACTCCATATTTGAAGCCTTCAGCAAAGTGGTGCAGAAACTAATTCCTCAGCATTCTACCTTGGAAAATCTCCTCAGTAGTTTTGTACAGGTAAATTTTTAGTCGTTTTTACAGTTAATTACCAAGTTCTTCAGATCTGCTGCTTGAAAGTAACAAAACACTAAACAATTTATTTTTTTGATATAATTTTGAATTGAAAATGGTTTATTTTATTTTAATCGAATTGGCAGTCTGATGAGAAAAAAAATCCGCATTTTTTTCCTATTATTTTGGATGAAATATACCTAGCATTTAATCTGAAGTAGTTACCTACACTAAATTAAATCAGACCTAACTAATATACATATAAAAATGCAACTAATAAATATCCCGTTTACTAGAACTCTGGTATAGAAAAGACATTTTTATTCGACGTTGTGAGCAAAATCTACATAGCCACCGATGGCTCTCCAGTGGACATGCAATCCTATGAGCTGTGTTGTGAGATGATAGATGTTATGCTGGATATGACCTGCATTTACGGGTAAATTGGCATTTAACAACTTGATTGTAAGTAGTTAATTGAATGGAGGTTTTGGCTGTGGTTACAAGAATTTTTATGATTATCAAGGTGAAAACATGACATACATCAGTCGTTCGGCATTTAACAACTTGAACAACCACTGATATAGACTGAATGATCTAGATAGCAGAAAACTTTTAACAACATTTTATTGCATATAGTAGCAGTGGTTATTTGAATAAAGGTCTTGGCTGTGGTAACACCGATTTTAAGATTATCAAGGGTAAATCATGACATACACCAGTCGTTTTCTGCATTTTTCTTTTTTTTAAATGTGAAAACCTTCGTTTTGTAGGTGTAATGTTGCCTGCCAAACAATGGGGTTTAACACAAGGAAACTTGTCAAATCACTTCGCGCACACCACTGGGTTACCAGAACTATTACAGTATGTTGTATATAATTAACATGTTTCTTCAATTTGATAGAACCTTTTAATCAGCTGGGTTTTGGCAATGTCTGTTAAGTCCCTTTCCAAGGACACAACTGACTAACTAACAAACAGTTTTGTACCTGCAACCTTTCGGCTAAAGGGAGGTGCAGTAAACCACTAGACCAATCTATTGAAAGAGATTTATATAAAGAACGGTCAACAAGAATGTTGAAGTCATTTCATGAGGCGTCACTTTTCTACAGAGATGATACAGAAGATGCTACAACCCAGGACTCCACATGCATTATTCGACTGAATAACTCGAATATTCTGTATCTACGTGAAGTAACCAGGTTCCTTGTGGTCGTGTGCATTGTAAGAGATGATGCTTTCACTAAGCGAGGTCGGTTTCTTTGGGGCTGATATGTGTTGTATATTGGTATGGTTATCTTATATTGGAAATAATGTTGAACTTATTATTAGAATGGTCGTGTATAATCCCTATGCAAAAAAATGCAAATGCATGTCAGATAAATCTAGCACTAACTCATAAGGTTACCGGGGCTAGTGTGATGTGTATAATTGAGTTGTTACTTAAATTTTTGCGTTAAGCCCATCAATCTACTGGGTTCAGGAAATATCTGCTAAGTGCCTTTTCCAAGGACACAACCGAATAGCTGGCGACCAGTTTCGCACCTGCAACGTTTCGATTGAAAGGCGACGCACTAAACCGCCAGACTGACGTGTCGGATGTAACTCTCTTCTTACTCCTTATTCAGGAATCATCGATTACCACAAATTTAACACAAACAATTTTGCAATAATTGTTTCAAGCGGACTGGATTGAAATTTTGCATAAAAAATAAATTAAAATTTCGGGGACTTTAACACATTCTTACTTCCTCATCCAGGAATCATCGATTACAACATCCTGCTCCTGAAGAAAGCGATCCACGAAGTCTTCGATGTTCGGCCGAGACATGGGAAGCAAAACGGACATCTTCACCCAGAGATGAGAAACAATTTAATGCAAGCTTCCTTACCTGCGCACGCTTGAAACCATACGACCAACTTTAATGTGCAATACCTGATTAGCCAAAATATTAAGATACTTTGAAAATTGTTTTGCGTAGCAAAATTGCTGCAGAATTTGACTTTCAACAAAACCATTGATTTTTTCTATTTTGCATGTGTACACAACCACAGACAGAGTGTATTTTATCTCACTTTTTTCAATTATATCCACTGCATAATCTAGGACTGGGACAAAAAGACAAGTTTTGTCAATCCGACTGGACTAGTAGAATTTTATGAAATATTACATTGAGAAGTTTGTTGTGTCTTTCTTAATAAACATTGCTCTTGTTTACCTGGTTGGCAGTTTATTAGAAAAAGTACGAGGAGGTAGTGGATTTAACCAATGCATGTTTAAAACGTGGCAGGAAACAAACATTACACTTAAAAAACGAAGGTTTAACATAAAAAAAATCCAAATACAATAATCAAAAAAGATACCAACAAACATACTTTTACATGCAAACAAATTTTAACACAAACAATTTTGCAATAATTGTTTTACACGGACTGGATTGAAATTTTGCATAAAAAATAAATTAAAATTTCGGGGACTTTAACACATTCTGCAGAAGTAGCTCTCCTGTTCGCTTCTGAGACAACTTCTGTTTCCGTCGGTTTTCCCCCACTGCGGTTTGCCCAGAGGTACCGACGCCAATGGTTTGCTGGGAAGGAGATGGGATAGGTTTATTCCAGTGAATGCAGGGCGAAAAAATTCATCAAATTTAAAGTGAGTAAGAATTCACTCGCGCGTGGAAGCTTATGAGAGTAAATCTTTCATGCGATTAACAAGAGTAAATCTTTTAATAAAATGAAACATGTAAAAATAAAACCGCCACGCCATGTGTATTAAGAAAACGTTCGGGCGCGAGGTGATCTGACAATTGCGGTGTGTTTAGGCAATTTCCTATTCACGAGGATAAACATTAATATCACATTCCTATTCTTATGACATACCTTCGAAAATGAACTGTTTCGCTTTAAAATATTCACTCTTGAGAGAAGTTCTCTTCTGTTGGGCTCTTCAACTAAAAACAGATCATAATTCATCCAATTGATGACTGTTTTAATAATCATTAAGGATTAGGAAAAGAATTATATGGAAGTCCTTTTATTGCAAAGTAAGAAAAAATGACAGTTTTCAGTAAAAGTAAGGTTGATTATGATTAAAAATTATAATTATTTTGCCAAGCCTACTTGTATTTTTCCTAATAAATTTGGTCCAAAACTTTTGTTTGATCCGTAAGTCTATTTTAGAGTGGTATGAAATTCCACATTCGAAATTATTCATTTTATAAAAGGTGAAAAAACAATCTGACTAATTAATTTTACAAAAAATAGAAATACAATACGATTAGTTAATTTTAGTATAAGTGAAAAAACAATCGGATTAGGGCATGATTTTAACATCTATAGATGACACTTCAAAATTCACCTCTATTTAAGCTGTCTTTGTCCTCGCTACAACTGGTGCTTGTAACTTCATCTGGAGACACAAGTTGAAGGGGACTCCTGGGGTATGGGGGATTGGTGTGATGTTATTATTACTTTTTTAGATGAGTTCTAACGACTGTCGTTTTCCGTTTTTCCTTGTTTTTCAAGTTATTATCTATAGTCCTGCTTTATGTTTTCATTGCGGAAACAAAAACTAAAGTAATAATTCAAACTTACCCTTTTTCAGGTGCAACTTTGGTGTAGCCGTTCAAAGGTGATATACTGAAACACTAACGGCTGTAAGTTCGAAAACGGATAAAAAATAAAGTTACAATATACATACAAAAAAATTAGAAAATCGATGAATGTAAAATATAACCTAAAGGGTTGGTATAAATACAGAGGGAAGGCTGTAGTCTGACTGCCTACTTGCCAGATGGTTGTCTTTTTGGACACAATTTTTTTTAACCTAATGAAATTACATTGTTTATCTACAGCAATGCCTTTTCAGTGTAAAAATTTAATTATATTCAACACGGTGCACTAGATTCAATAACCAACCAGATAATGGACGCAAGACAATAAGACAATTGCCTGTACGACAATGCCATTTGAGCTTTCCTTTTCACAATTAAGGAATATTGCTTGATTACCATATTCAAATTCCATTTTTTAAATTACCGACCACACCTAAAAGCCAGCCCTCACAACTTAACAGTTTGTCTAAAAGGAAATATGTACTAACCCACTAAGCTAATCAATAAGACAAGTAACTTGATTTTGGTTAATTTTAAAATTATCTATTTTTTGTAGAAAATCGCTTGTGTAGAAAAAAACACCATATTATGTCTCATGGTTCTATCTCACCACTTAACAGGTTGAAAACTGCTCAGATTTTGTTGGCTGGTTGGGTCTAGAGACCGTAGCGCAGAAAATTTGGATCCACTCAATAAAAACGTCCGGCTGGGTGCAGAACTCGGCCTGGAGAAAGCATCTTTCTCAGACTCACTGAGCTGGGACATAGTGATCCGTGATCCGCCCGCGTCAATTGTTGTCTTTATGGAGGCAACTGCGTTTGTGGGGGGAAGGGTTAAGCGTGTGGACACCAAAAGACAGACACTGGGGAAGTGGGGCATTGTGGGACACATAGACTTTAATCAATAAACTGCTGCGGAAAATGGGGCATGTAGACACTTAATCATAAAACTGCTCTAAGGGGTAAAATAAAAAGGATTAAAAATGTACAAATAATAAACTTGATTTTACACAAATAATCGGCAAAATTCAAGCAGCTGTTGACGATATCATGAAATGTTAAAATCGAATATTATTCATTCAGATTCTCATTTTAATGTTACATCGTTTACATCAGGGGTGGGCAACTTCTCTAGTCGGCGGGCCAGATGTGGGAAAATAAAGTTCTTGGTGGGCCGGATTATTACATGAATAGTATTCAATATCTTAATTACAGGGGATGGTTAGATACAGTCTGCGGGCGGGTCAAAATCCCTTTACGGGCTGAACCCATGCCTGGTTTAGATCGTAATTGGATCTCGTAGCCTGACAAGTAGGCGTCAGGACAAAATATTTGTTTAAACAAATCATTTTGATACTGGTTTGTCACATTCATCTATAGAAAAATACACAAAATTCTATAAAGGGAAGTAGAATTTCAGTTTTTATTTCGAAATGAACATGCCCAGCTACCTATTAACCCTTAAAACTGCCGCTGTCGACTCAAGTCAAGTCGACAGCGGCGAAAATTGCATAAGTGGAAAAGTATACGTCCGATTTTGATCAGTGAGATGGCGCTGGAGAGCTGAATAATTTCTGCGTTTACCAATATAAGATGATATATAGGTTTGCATTTGAAATTTTTTAGTTATTTAAGTTTTAAAAAACGTATAAATATATGTGTGGTTTTGGTTGTTTTAATTAGTTTTAATTACTGTTTTAGTCCCCGATTAGTTTTCAACTATTGTCGTCATGGTTCGCTTTTTAGTTTGAAAACAATCCAATCGTTTTTCGCTTGTACATTTTGGATTAGGCCATTTTTTGAGCTTATGGAGGGTAAAAACAAATATTCTGTTGAAGAAGCTGCCCTTTTGTAGGCTGATAGTGATTCTGGAAGCAGTTGTGCTTCATTTTTCAGTAGTTCTAGCGAGAAAGAACCCTTTTGAAGATGTTTTGCATCAGTTTTGTTTTCCTGTGGCTATGTGTTGTTGTTCCATTGGGCTAAAGTAAAAAAAAATATTGATTTGCGTATTACGACGTCATCAGTCAAGTTGTGAGGTCATCACAAAAAGAGTAGTACAAAAATGGTCCAAAGATAATCATAAATAACTTTGCTACATACTGTTTTGTTTATAAATGAGAAAAAAAGATAGTTTTTGTTGATCTAAATAGAAACACATGACGTCATTGCACAATGCATGACGTCATCAAAATTTATTAATGTAAAACAAAAGAAAATTTAATACTTAACAACTTTTCTGTTGAACATATAATGCTTACATCAATAGTTTTTTGTACAGAAGTTTCTAACCCCGAAAAATGACCAAAAAACAGCCGGCAGTTAAAGGGTTAATGACACAAGTATGGGTTATCTCTTAAAACCTGTTATTTTTCTGTCTTAATTGTAATTTTATAATTTTTTAATTAACTTATCATTTGCCGTTCCACCTACGCTACCTACTAATTGCGCAAGAGATGTTAAATCTTAAAACCTGTTATTTATCTGTCTTAAAATTTTAATTTTATAATTTTTAAATCAATTTACCATTCGGTGTTTCCCAGTTGTGGAATATTTCATCATCAATACTGGACTGTGAGGCGCAATTGAATGACTCGTGTAACCGGAGAGGAGGGTTTGTCATCAAGACTCCGTGATCTGGTATGCTCTCTAGTGGCGAGTTTTCAGCAGGTTCATCGGACCAACTGTGCGAGAGGTCCAACGCGAGGTCGTACGCATCTTGGATGGTCAACAGATCCGCTGAAAAAACAGCATTTGTACAGTCGTGTGGCTGAATGGTTAACGCAATCGATACATATACAGACTATTGAAAACAGGCCTAGTGACGAGCCCATGAGGTTTTTGAATCGTTGAAAAAATAGAAAAAACACCAGAACTTTAAAACACGCATGGGTCATTCCATTTCAAATGCAAATGAAGCCAAAATTAGAACATTTTCCAACCCAAAAATTTTAAATAAGCTCATATTATAAAGTAAAATAGAAAATTTCTTCCTGGCAATGAAAATCCTTTTGTTTTTAATTTTCGTTGAGAATTGACCGAGTTATGGTTGTTTAAACATAACCTATTTTTTGTGTTCGGCGAAGCATGACCGCAATGAAATATCAACCAAATATCTTCGGGTGAGTCAAACTTTTTTATTCCTTATGGTTGCATTACAAAACTTTGTACATATCTTGTATATCCTTTTGGCTTTCCTGAGAAATGTTTTTTTTTTATTAATTGGGCTACTTGTGGGCCACAAAGTGGGGGGGAACGTAATCATAATTTCGCAATCGTCCATGCGTGACCATCATTAATGGGTTAATAACTTTAAAAGGGATTGTTGTTAGAAGCTCTAAATGGTTTCATTGGAAAGGTAAAGACTACTCCTCCCTGTGTTGTAAGTTTTATCAATGTGTCTTGACAATAACATAAAAACAAACAGTGATCATTTACATGATGTAAATTTGCTGTATTTGCAGATTACAACAAATATCGACTTATAGGAGTGTTAAACACCAATGTGTACAATTCAATTTAGACAAAATTTACTCATTTTTAAGTACTTTAGACATCATTTAAAATATCACAGTTGCAAGATGCAGGTTTTACATCCCCTGTAAAAATGAATTGATGTGCTGGTTATATTGTATATCTCCAATACGACCGACCCACCCAGCCTTCTTGTTGTTTATTTATGAAAATTGGCCATTTTTTGTCTTGGTTGTTAAACAAAGTAGCAATGCCAATGATTTTTACTGCTTGTGTCATTCTGGGGAAACCTTGTAGTGATCATTGTATCAAAGACTCAATTTTTTTCTTCGATGACAAGCAGAGTTACTTAGTGTCCAGCAGAGTTATTCAGTGACCAGCAGAGTTTTTCAGTGACCAGCAGAGTTTTTCAGTGACCAGCAGAGTTATTCAGTGACCAGTAGAGTTATTCTTTATTCATTTATTCAATAAGATATTTTTCACACAATTTAAGAAATGTAACAGTTCTTATTCTCCCTAACAATGTTATCCAACAGAGTAATTGTTTATACATAAAGATGACTTCAGTCTGTTAAAGAAATGTTGCATTGTAGCAAACAATTACAATTGTTATCCAGCAGAGTGTATTGTTTTATTCAGTTATATAATAGGATGACATTTAGACATTTGAGACAGATTTTGCAAAATAAAATAAGATATGGATCCATGCAGTATCGGAAAAAATTTACACCAGGAGAATGATTGCCACAACACTAACTTTACTAATGGCAAGAAAGGTATTCTAGCTGTAACAGATTTGGGTAAAGAGCAGGTGGAGCTTTTGAAATTAAGAACAGAGTTAAAAGATGTAGACACTCTTTCAATATGTTTGCATCACAAGAAGATGTTCTTAGAAAGATATACTAAATTGCAAACAGTTTGTTGTAATCCATTCGGCTTTCATACCGGAAAACTTCCAAGAAAATCCTTAAGACCATTGACTATTGAAGCAGCAAGTAAATTATCAGAAAAGACAAAAAAGAATTTCAAGCCTGGGCAAAAGATGTGTCCATCGTGTGCTAAGGTGTCAAAAGATTTTAGAGCAAATGAAGAAGAAGAGATGTCTGATGCGGATGTGGAGGCAGGGGATAAAGACCTGTTTGCATGGGGCTCACAAAACATACCTGGCATCTCATTTTCCTTTGTCTCTGAGGAACAGATTGCTCATCATACACAACCGCAACAAGAGAGGTTTTCCTCAAAAAACACCATACCTGGAACGCGCAGTCACCATGCTTTTGTGCCACAAGCTGATGGCATATTGATGAAGAGACTTTCTGCAGACACAGGTGGGGTGGTGGTGTGGAAGAGGGGTACTGAAACGCATTCAGGACCAGCGCAACAAACAACATACGCGCTAGGATCATACATCATTGCAATATATAATCGCAAATGGTACCTGGGAGTTGTTGCTGATTGAAATAAAGAGGAGGGAGATGTAATGATCCAGTTTATGGTGCAAGGAGCTCAAAATTCCTCCCAGTGGCCATCCAGAAAAGATGAATGTTGGGTTGCTATCAGCAATACATTAGCTATCGCCCCAACCCCATCCACCCTGACTGGTCGTTTGTACAAATTGCCCCAATCATTTTATGACTCAATCACCCATAAGTATGAACAATTCATTCAGACAAATTATTTAAGCTAAACTGTACATGGCCAGTGTTGATATTTTTGTACCGAAGTTAATTTTTGTAATAATTCACTGTATTAATATACGCAATACAGCAAATTTACATCATGTAAATGATCACTGTTTGTTTTTATGTTATTGTCAAGACACATTGATAAAACTTACAACACAGGGAGGAGTAGTCTTTACCTTTCCAATGAAACCATTTAGAGCTTCTAACAACAATCCCTTTTAAAGTTATTAACCCATTAATGATGGTCACGCATGGACGATTGCGAAATTATGATTACGTTCCCCCCCACTTTGTGGCCCACAAGTAGCCCAATTAATAAAAAAAAACATTTCTCAGGAAAGCCAAAAGGATATATAAGATATGTACAAAGTTTCATAATGCAACCATAAGGAATAAAAAAGTTTGACTCACCCGAAGATATTTGGTTGATATTTCATTGCGGTCATGCTTCGCCGCACACAAAAAATAGGTTATGTTTAAACAACCATAACTCGGTCAATTCTCAACGAAAATTAAAAACAAAAGGTTTTCCATTGCCAGGAAAAAATTTGCTATTTTACTTTATAATATGAGCTTATTTAAAATTTTTGGGTTGGAGAGTTTGGTTCATTTGAAATGGAATGACCCGCATGCGCTTTTTATTGGTATGTTTGTCCAGTTTATGAATTTCACATACTATTGAAGAGACAAAATATCGCAGCCGTTGCAATTTTCAGAGGTAAAGTCTTCTGATACCCATTTTCCCTAATATGAACTTTGTTGTAGAACTAAGTATACAGGTCATTCACATGTAAATCGTTGGACCCCGAATTTCTAAAGAACTCCTTGATAGCAGAAATATAATTGGGAATACAGTGGTGTACATTTCTTTTACGCAACTGCCTACTCAGGAATGCATGTGATATAAACAAGCCGTTAATTTTATGCTTTACTACATGTAATCTACCACTAAGTACATAATAATTACAAATTACCGTTTTTACACTCTGTTTGTGGTGCTTTATTTTCTTCAGTAACCTCTTTAGTCTCAAATGTTAACTTCCTGCTGATAGTTGACTTGAGATCACTTGGAAATGATAACATAGTTTCAACGCCATCCCGCCCAACTGTGGCCTGGTCGTCTCTACTGCAGAAACTTGGTTCAGAATAATTCTTGTGTTCCGGCGTTACCAGCGTCAAGTTTTTTAACTTGGAGGATGGCGTGGCAACTGTTCTCCCTCTTTCCGGCAAATTTTCACAATTGGATTGCGGTTCGTTTAAAATTGAAGACAAAATCGGGTTTTGCAGCTTGTCCCCGTTGTAGTTTTCTTTCATTGGTGGTTGTTTAAGCTCGGCAAGTTCAGCTTCAAGCTGGTCTGTGTGTTCATCGTTCTTTTGCAGCGCTTTCATCAGCTGAGCAACTTGTTTTTCAGAGGACTCCAGTCGGGACTCTAGAGCAGCCACAGTAAGACGACCGAATCTGCAATATTTGGTTTAATTGATCATTTGCAGAAAACTTTAAAATTATTATGGATTATGAAGTTCAGATTTAGGTTAATGTCTGGTTGATTTAGGTTAATGTTTGGTTAAAAAATGGGAATGTTAAGTATTTCAAATATATTTTACCAGAGCAGAAATTAAAAAAATAGAACAATTCAGTGGTGGGCAACTTCTTTAGTCAGCGGGCCAGATATGGGAAAATAAAGTTCTTGGTGGGCCGGATTATTATATAAATGGTACATTTGATATCTTAATTACAGGGTATGGTTAGATAGTCTGCGGGCCGGTCAAAATCCCTTCACAAGCCATAGGTTGCCCATGCTTGGTTTATTTGATAATTTTGCATGAAAATTAAAAAAAAACTATTATGGTGGTCAACAGCTAGTGTTTCTAACATAATGTTTACGCAAGTACATTAAACATTGTTAACATTGCGAATCAATCGGCCACAGAGCAAATACATTACATTTCTATACAAAAATAGTCTTATGGACAAGACCATTATGGGTTCGAAACTTAGCTCCATAAAAATGGTTGAATCAGCTGTCATGGTACTAATACGAAATAAAAAATGGTATGTTTAGTCTTTCAGATATAAATTACCAGAGCACAAATTAAAAAAATAGAACAAAACCTACAGGAAACAACAACACACAATACAGTGCACTGCGTGAAAACCACACAACACTCAACAAATGCTGCACTAAAAAAAACTAGAAAAAACAAAAAATAAGAAAAACACAGAAATAATAAATACTTCATTGGTGATCTTGTGGAAACTTCTTCTTTTACTCGTTGATTTTCTCGTTTTAAATCGTCGTTGTTCTTACGCAGTATTTCGTTGATCTACAGTAATTTGTAACTAAGTTTATTTATTTGTTCAGAGGACATTATCGCATTTGTTGAACTAAAATAATGTTATTTATGCAACGTGTTTTGGTTTAAATATAAAAAGCATGAATTGATAATCTAACAGGGGATTTTGAAACATCTTTCGTTGATCTGTATTGATTTGTAAGAGGTTTGATTTATCTTAACAGAACAAATTACGGTGTTTCTAGAATTTTGAGCTTAAAATACCATTTATGGTACATGTTTTGGTTTAAATATAGAATATCAACTGCTCAAACTAACAGGACATTGTAAAACAACTGAAAACGTCAATGCAAATATGAAAGCGGCAAATTTTGTTTTCATATTCATTATTTGTTTTTATAAACCTTAATTAAAATTGCTCAAAACTGATTAAAAACAACATCCTTGCACTAATTAGTCGTATTTCGTTAGTTTAACCAGAGCCAAAAATCCATTAAATTGCAGGGGAGTAAGAATTTACTGGCTTGTGAAAGCTTAGGTGAGTAAGCTTTCGCGCAAGTAAATCGTTTACTGTGACCGTTTTTTATGATGCTGCTGTAAGTATTATAGACTTTAGTATATGTACGCGACATCTGTAATAAGAACGGTCGCAATTATGCGGATTTGTTTTTTATTTCCCTTTTCGGCAGCTAAATAGAAAAGAGTCGCAGTATTAATGTTCATTCGTTTTTTTTATTTTCAAGAGTAAATTCTTACTCTCATGATTAATTAAAAGTAATTCTTAATGCAATCAAAAGCAATTTATTATTTAAAAATGTTACAGAAATTCCTTACCTTTTTAACTTCGATCATTTCCTTTTTAGTTTTACTGTACGTCTTAGTGGCCTCCTGTAGTTTCTTGGTCATATCGAGCATTGTATCAACATCTTTAATATTGGAACATCGCTGGCAGGAAGTGTTTGTGTTGAAATATTCGTTAACAGTTTCCACTTTGACTTGTTTCAGCATTCGAAGTTCGGATTTCAAGCTTTTGTTTTCACGTTCCAGTCTCTCCATGCCAATCTCGAGTTGTTGAATGTCATCCTGGGTTGACATGTAAACTCCGATAATAAGTAAAGGGCTGTAAAGTCTTTCAAAATAAGTTACGGGGTGTAAGTTCGTTCAAAATAAGTAAAGGGCTGTAAGTTCGTTCGATTCAGGTTATGATCAACTTTTGTTTGCCGGAATCCAGCAAAAAAAATGATCAAACTTTTTTGAATTTTAAACAAAAACTGAAAAACTAGAGTGTGGGTTCCAGTTAATCTTATTCGTAATAAAAAATTAATTGAATTTACCCATCCGTATAGATAAACATATCCTCTATTATTTTAAACGTTTTTTTAAACTTATTCTTATTAAAATAGTTTTTAATTGGAGGTAATTCCGTTTTTTAAGTTTCTGAATAAAGATGTACCTCGTACTCCTTCAGTATAAGCTCATATCTAGTTCTCCTTAGTTCTCTAGAGGTGCCGCGGGACACAGATGAACTGCTGCTGTTTTCAATCACACCACCTGCAAACAAAGAATTATTTAGTAATTTCGCTTGCTACAAGTTTGCGAATGCAAATATAGCAATTTTTAAGTTTGAAAATGCAAACACAGCAACACCTGCAAACAAAGCATTTTTTAAAGGAATAAACAACAGATTTAGGGAACAGAAAATTAAGCAGAACCAACTTCCATTATTCTCATCGAGACAGGAACTGGTTGCAGTGTTTATTTGTTACTTTTATTTTGGGATGATTTAGAAAATAAAAGAAAACAAATATAGACTGCCCAAATACTTACTATTGCTATTGCTTCCAGCTCCGTAACATACTCCTTAATTATTTTTTTTATAAACAAAAGCCAGGGTGGTGTTATGGTATTACTACATTTTTTTAAATGTCAAAAAGTCAAAAGTGATCAAAACAGCAACTTTGCGAAGATTTGCTACTTTTGGTACCGTACGCTTAATTTTGTATGACGTCATGCCACGTTTTTAACATGGGTAACATGCCACACCTGGCAACCTGGGAATTAAAACTCATGGCTAGCAATGTATATCTACTCTACGGTATGACAAGTAAATTTCAAGCATTGGAAAACAATTTACCTATGATGCGCTTCACTGGACTTTGCGGTGAAATCTGCACACGACAGGTTGGGCAGCAGCTGTTTCTTTCCAACCACACATTCATACAATCACTACAGAAGACGTGTTGGTTGGAACATGTTACCGGCTCTCTCACCTGAACAAGAATGTCGGTGTTCATTTGTCCGACGGTCAGTCTTGTTGATGTTTACAAGTATCTGATATGCTATGCTGTTTGACAATTAATCTGGATATTAAATTATAATAGTTTCAGCTGTTATGAAGGAGTTGTAATAGGTGTTATTTGGGTTGTTGTAATAGTTGTTGCAAGGATATTCGGGTAATGAATTCTATCCCTGAAAGATTGCAGTTGAAAAAAACATTTTACCTATAAAATTATAAAAATATAAGTAATTTTATAAACTGTAAAGAAGAAAAGATACCAAATAAAACATACAACGAACATTAAGAGTAATGCTTTTTTATTCATGCAGATTTTTGGTTAATAATTTCATTCATAAAATTTTATAGATAATTTAAATTCCAAATAGTAAAACCTTTTTAGATTAATGAGCACTAAAAAAACCTTTATATAAAAAACAAAGGCTGTTTTCCCATTATAACTGAAATTATTAAACCAACTCATTTTTTTAATTTTGACAATCCCAAAAATTAATGTATCATTAAAACTTCGACCTTTATTGGAAAGTTTGGGAGTGGGAAAAATGCCTTGCTTTTAAGTTAGTTTATTTTCAGACTAGTAGAGGTCCAAATTGTCTAGGCATTATTAGAAGAAAGTTATAAAAATATGTATACCAATTCCTCAAAACATAGATAAAAAATAAGTGATTTTTTACTGTCAGTAATATTTAACCACCGATTGCATGTATGTTTAAGGACTTTTAACTACATGAAATAAGGGAGGGAAGTAAGGAACCACACATTAGCACAATGATTAGGACGTTAAAGTAAGTTTTGAGGCAGGTTAGATTTAGTTTTCATAGCTTGATGGCTTAACTAAGGTCTGGAACGTTGGCTCTAGAAGATTGTTCACACAAGCTTTTAGGATAGGATATTTATCCCTCTAAATCGGAAAACCAAAGGGGTTAACACACGGACAATCGTCAGATCACCTCACGCCCATTGTCGTGTTACCAGAGCTAATGCAGTGTGTTGTTGTAATTGAGACATTCCTTTAATTTGGTAAAACCCATTAATCCGCTGCGTTCAGGCAATGTCCTATAAGTGCCTTGCCCAAGGACAACTGACTAGCTAGCGACCAGTTTCGCACCTGCAACCTTTCGGTTGAAAGGCTTAGCACTAAACCGTCAGACTAACCAGTCGGTCGGACTTTTATCGTTTTATTGTTGCACCAATAAGCACAAAGATATGTTCTTGGTTTGTTGTTTTTTCAAAGATTATTTATAACCTTACCAGTTATATATAAGAAAAATAAACAAAAGTGAAATATAATACCTTCCCCAGGCAGATTTGGCAAGAAAGAGGAAGCGTGAATGACACCGATGAAACCGCTACTTTCCCGCCAGACATCTTGAACCATCTGATCAGCCACTCTGTGATGTCATAACAGAACAAGCTCAAACATAAAAACCTTATAAAGTGGGTTTGGTTTTTAACCTGTGTCGTGTGTGAATATTGTTATTTACATATATAACAGTGTTTATTTAGCGGCGATAATAAAAAGATAGTGGCAGATTTCTTGTATTGAGCATAAGTTTACAAAAATGGTAGGGGTTTTTCGTTTTTTTGGTCATGTATCATTTTGTTGCTGTGTACAAAATCTTACGGAAGCGCAGCATAGCTAGTCAAGGTTCGCTATACTTGTTTGTTTTTTTTATTCATAATAAGGTCTTGTATACCAAAGCTACTATATTTTATAGTATTCTGAAAAGTTTTATAGTTTTCAAAACAAGTCATGAATTTTTATGGTCTTCAAAACAAATCGTAAAATTCTTCCATTGTGGAAACATACCTAAGCGGGCTTTATTATTGTTAGAACATAGAAACCAGTAGATAAATTACTTTTATATCATGTATACTTTGATTCCACTTGTTTCGTTATTAGTATTTAACCGCAGTTTTACTATACACTAGACCCCCAAACTTTTTTTTATTGTTTATCATTTGTGCCACTCGTCTGTTTCAGGATCATCTTGTAAACTAGTTTAAGAATGCGTGTAAATTTATTACCATTATTGCGCAACTGCCGTGCTATACACAGTTGTAAACCATGCGTATTTCCTAAACAACAATGCCGAACTTACGCTGCAAGAAAAGTTGTTACAAAATTCGAACCGTCTTTGACTGAGCCTGGAAAAATCGTGTCTGAAGAAATAGAAGAACCAGTTGCCAAAAATGCAAGTTTCGAAGAAAAACTGCATAGGATAAAGCAGAATAGAAAAGAAGCTGAAATTAAAGTAAGAAAACTTAAAAAGATTGATAAACTTTTGTTGGTTTGGATGGGAAAATTTAAAAGCATAGCCGATGTGCCTGATGAGTTGAAATATAAGAGTTTGCAAGATGGTATCCAAGCAAAAAAAGAAGTAAGATCTTATGTAATGGACCGCGGTTTTCGATATTTTATTGCAGGAGATTATCTTTTGATTTTACTTACTACACTATTCTGTGGGTCATTGATATATTTTATGATGCAGTATAACGAACAAAACTCAAAATCGACAAACCCAACTAACAGCACTGATAGTTCAACCAGCTAGCTTGTAAAATATGCCGGTTTATAAATTTATTAGTGTTATTTTTCGTTACAACTGTATTTATTATTTATTTGACAACTGGTTAAAACTAAAAAAGGATGAATTTAAATGTACTGTATAAATAGATGTAGAAGTAATTAAATAAAGCATGTTAAACGTTAAGCCGACAGAAAATTACAGAGTTTTTCTGCAATTAACACCAGGAAATAATGGAATTTCTGTAGCTGATAATTTCGGATTTGAATTTCTTGATGCACCACTGAAAAATACAACTCAAGTTTGCACCTTGTACCTAATCGTTGACCTCTACATGCACTGTAGAATAAATTCTAATAGTGGTTTGGAGTATGCAAAGGCTTGAAGTGTGCATGGACTGATAACTGGAGGAGGCGTGGGTGTTGTTTGTGTTAGTATAAGCGACAAATTTAAACCTGGTGATGTGGTGAAATCAATTGGAAGAGATTCGCGGTGGGTACTATACCACAACTTCAGGATGAAATTCAACCAGTAAACGGAGTGCCTATAAACTGTCTATGGTGTTAGGGTGGTTTGGACAAACAGGTCTCGTAGGATGTTTTGGTGTTTTAGAAAAAGGGAACATTAAAACAGGTTTTGGCCAAATCATGGTTGTCAGCATAGCTGCACGAGCATGTGGGTATGTAGCTGGCCAGGTTGATAAAATTAAGGGGTGTTGAAAAGTAGGTGGGATAAAATGGTCTGCAGAAAAAGTTGAATTTTTAACATATGAACTTAAGTTTGATGGTGCTTTTTGCTACAAATTAGAAAATGCGAAAGATTGTTAAATGTTTGTCCGAATGTGGTTGATGTGTATTTTAACATGTAGGTGGTTGGTTAAGTGATAAGCTGCATGAACAAGAACTCCACCATCATACTAAGTGGTCAGATATCTGATTTCGATAAAGATTTACCTTATCCCTCACCACTATTTGAACAATCTGATAAAATAGTGAAGAAAAATAATATTTTTAAGGGTTCGGTTCCAGGTGTTTGATTACCAGCATAAATTTGGTGAAACTTTGGAATTTCTTAATGGTCTTTATAAAGCAGGACAATTGGTTAACAAGTAGACAATAGTGAATGGACTGGAAAGTAAATCACAGACAAAATTAATTTTAAAGGCCGCATTTGACATTGTATAAATTACAGATTCTTCTAGACAATATTTTTAATTTCATATTCGAGCTGTAAAAAAATCAAGACGCAATTCTTTTAGTTAAAAAAACACCAGCACATACTGAAGTGCATTTAATGCCATCATACATATAGATCAATTTTTTTTATTAATTATGCTCCTTGCTTTGTTCATGGGCATATGGCAAAGAACAGAACAGCAGTTTACAATGAATGCTGTCAGGTGAAGCAACTACACATTAAATAAGTGCCCTTCAGAAATCCACCGAGTCTTATTATTGGTAGTTGGGTATTTAACTGAGTGGTTGTTGCACATATAGAACAAAAACTATGGCTTTATTGTATAACAACCCTGCCCCTCAACACAATTTCTTACAAAAAAATGAAATAACAGTACACTAAATGGAATACAATAGCCTAGTTATGATGATTCGACTAACATGTGACTAACAAAACTTAATGCAAAGTAAATTTGGTCATGGCTGTGTATAACTGAATCACTAATTCATGGACAAAAACATGAGAGAAATGTGATTGAAACTGCATAAGGATAAATATAAAAAGGGTAATTTTAACCACCCTATAACTTGGAAGCTGAACACAGTGAAAATTTTGAAGCTTTAAATATTAATCTCACTTCAGCAATTAATAAACTGAATGAAGTTAGATATTGATGGTATGAACATGAAAAGTACTTAACATTAAAATAAATAAAATTGAGAAAGCTTCACAGACAATTTGTGTACAAGGTGATATAAAAGGAAATATGGTATCCCTGGGGAATGTAAAGAACAATCTTACTCCACCAAAAGAGATTTGCTCATGTTTGAAGCTATACGTTTGTTGACGGGACTAAGAGTTCAACAACATACCCATGCCCAACTATGGAACTTGGCACAATTTCAACATGGAATGAGTAAAATAATACATCCTACATCTCATAACGAACAACGACATTTCCATTGCTTATTGCAAATTCAAGTTACATACGATGGGAATAAATAATGTATGCTTCGCTTATAATTTTAGTAGCATGTACGCATATGTGTCAAATATCTTTGGAATAAAATCAGGAAGCACAGATACTGGCAATGCATGCTTGGGAACTCAGATAAAATGCAGCTTGATGCATTTTAAAATCATTTTGAGTCGGTTTATTCTGAACTGGACTCATTTTGTAGAGCGTTGTAAGCAGTTCCACTAACTTTCTTGGTTTCTTTAGCGGTGTGTTTGTTGGAATGAAAAGCTTTGTATTGATCAGATTTGAGAAAACGAGCATAACTATCACTTTTCATTAAATGATAGATGTGTTCCTGTGCCTCCTCGAAACAGTAGCGATCCGGACTTTCCATATTACGTAGAGTGGTCTCTTTGATTTTTGAGTCTATGTTAATAGGGTTGGGAGCTTCATCGGAAAGAAAGTTGTGATAAATATTTTTCACAGTGGGAGTGAGCAATTTAAATGGCCGCTGCTTGAGGTTTTGACAGGCAGTCCAAAAGTTAAAATTTTCTGCGGAAAACTCTTTCTCCAGAAACTTTTGGAACTGCTCACGACCACGGTAATCGCTTAATAACTCACCAAATGAAAATTTCCACCGCGTTGCCCTTCGAACTGTTATTTCCTTGGATTTTTCATCGGTCCAATATTGCTCCTCATTCGTAACCCACGGATTTGAGGAAACAGGGGTTAACAGTGGATCATAGCCATTATGTTGGTCAGTGTAACTAATAATGGTTTCACAAACTTTGGATAATTTTAGACAATGCCTATCTAGTTGTCTTCGTAGGTTACTTATGGTTAGGTTAACAGACTCTATCGTTTCTGACTTCATCTGAGGGATTGGTGAGGGTTGTTTGTCGACTCCTGACGATTTTCTGGGCGATGAGTTGTATAATGACTTCTTTGTTCTGTCTTTATACCAATATGCTTTCTTTATATCAACTTCAGTAGTGTTGACACAGCCAGGAACTGGCCGGTGAACATCCCAAAAAGCACGTTCCCTGCTATCATCAATCTTCCGTGTAGTTTTATCGCGTTTACGATCCCGCTTGGCTTCTTGTTCAGCACGGGCAAAAATACCCTCCCATGTCTTTGAAAAAGTTCGTTGTAGCCTTGCAAGGTTTTCAGCTTCATA
The DNA here is from genome assembly GCA_000149265.1 of Ciona savignyi. Classification (NCBI taxonomy): domain Eukaryota; kingdom Metazoa; phylum Chordata; class Ascidiacea; order Phlebobranchia; family Cionidae; genus Ciona; species Ciona savignyi. Next base: position 69,367 of record CH002026.1, read on the forward strand.
ATCTGCAAGTTCTAATCTTGCTTTATTCTGCATTGTGCGCTTACACAGATACACTGCATATTCTGTATTTTCCGGTTCCCAACCCTTTGATGGCCAGTAATACTCCCACTGAAATCGATAAAACGAACCATCATTTTTAAGTGTAATAACATGGTCGTCAATTGGAAAAAAATAACCATGTGCAGCTATTAATGATCCTAAATGAATGGCTTCATCTAAGTCTTTAATATCAAGTTGATTAACCAACCAGCTTACCAAGTCTTCTCCACTAAATACGTCGGGTATTTTTGTAAGAAGACTCTTAACAGTTTTAATAGAGACACCTGTCTTTTCATTTTGCATTTTTGCCAGCAATGCTTCCATTTTAGAATACAAGATCATGTTAGGTGAGTCTTTTGCCACTGGTCGACTGTTCTGACTTGGTTGGTTTGGCATGAGCCTCGAGTTCGCATCCATTTTGCTCATATTCCAGTTAAATGTAGTTCTCAATCATAGTATGAACGTATGTGGTCTACTACCACTGCTGCTGAGCAGCCCAACATTAAAACACAAGAAATGTTAAGCGAACAACTCATCTCCTAACGCATTGCAGTTCAGCAATCCAGCAGCTCTAAAAAAGCAAAGGGGGTATATAAAAATTAGTGAACATAAAACAACAGTACAATATAATGTGGTATAACAGAAATCTACCTTGTATACTAATTATCCAAGTAAATCATGTTATAAATTGCTTAATTATTGTTTAAATTATGATATCAATGCAATATGCAACTAGTAACTGCCATGGTAAAATCTACAAACCACGGAGCAATTGCAAAATATCGTAGGAACTAAACATTGATTATTATTACAATTAGATGATTACAATTTCTTCTCCAAGAAGCTTTGTTTCTTTCATGCTCAAGTGGCTTTTAAAAACACAGTTAATTTACCTGATGATAATAAAGAATAAGCTTTTACTTTAATAAATATTCTGCTAAAAATATACGGTAGTTTGGAAAAGGCTGACCTCTTTAGATAACGATCTGAATTACTGGCATTTAATAACTAAGTCTGACATAAAATTAATGTGAATACCAAACGTAAAGCGCTTTTTAAGATTTCGATAAACAAATATTATGTAGTAGGTATCCGTAGAATAATTCGAAATTTGTAATATGTTTGTTTACTCAGCTATTATGCAAATTTATTTTCTCCTTACTAAACTTATTTAAGGTTGGGCGTGACTATCATATTTTAGACTCTGGCTATATTAGGCAGCCGCAGGGCGTTTAGAAAAACGGCTGTTTATAGACTACATTTTTAGCGTATTTTATACATAAATTATAAAAAATGCATAATTATTAGGTCAAAATGTAACATCTAATAATTTTTTATAAAAAAAATATGCAGTTCCATTATCCGGCCGGTCGGTCTAGCGGTTAAATGCGTTGCCTTTCGATCGAAAGGTTGCAGGTGCGAAACTGGTCGCTAGCTACTCGGTTGTGTCCTTGGCAAGGCACTTTACAGTCTATCATATACAACACAATGTAATAGCTCCGGTAACCCGACGATGGGCGCGAGGTGATCTGAAGATTGCCCGTGTGTTAACCCCCTTGGTTTTCCCATACACGGGTAAACATGAATATCCTATCGTATTCATGTACCTGTCACGTTTATGGAAAATGTACGCAACAGTGCGAAGTTATGTACTGATGCGCTCACATATCGTAGTTATCGTGTATTACTCAAGACAAACTAATGTAACATTTTAGTCGTTTTTGTTCGTATAGATATCTTGGTGATTTTTATTACACAGTTTGATGATTATCCAAATATACCGTGATAGATTACTGTTAGGTAGCACTTTTTGTCGTAATAAGAATCCGATCAAATATAAAGTTTTTAGCATCAAAATAAGAAATTATTTTAAATGAATAGGCGTTTTGTGATCCGGCAAAATAAAGCTATAAAAATGTTGACATTTGACATCTTACACATTCACGAGGGTAAAACATGGAACTGGTAGCTAGCTAGTCGGTTGTGTTCTTGGGCAAGACACCTAACGAACATTGCCTGAACCCAGCGGATTAATGGTTTCTACCAAATTAAAGGAACGTGTGAATCATACACAACACACTGCAATGGCTCCGGTAACCCGACGATTGGCGCGAGGTAATCTGACGATTGTCCGTGTGTTAAACCACTTGGTTTTCCCATTCACGGATAAACATGAATACCTATCCTATCCTATCCTATAAATTACACAAATTAGGCTACCGAGCATATACATCTATCCCACGTTGGCAGCCTCACCGTTTAATTTAAGTGTCACACATGACCAAACTTATGTTGGTTTCTCTTCCTTAACATTTTCTGCGCTGTTGTACCATAGGGAAAGAAACTTAACAAATACTGCTTTGGCTCAGTGGATTTAATTGGATCGATATGCCATGCAAGTAATATCAAAAACATAACACTGCCGTGGCTAACTGTAGACTCGGCGTAATTTGACCATTAGTAGATACTGATGACTATGGTCTTGAGATTAAACCTCTGTGTATCCAATTCCCCTGTCACCCATACGATGCTTAAAATTAAAATATCCTAAGGTAGTTTTTGGATCACAAACACGCGCTCATTACAAAGGCGCTCGCATTTTTAGGAGGTAAATGCATGTCAGTTGTAACTTCCCAATGTTACATATTTTTATAGCCAATGATGTCACACTTGTCCGAAAATACACACAAAAAGATTCCAAGAAAGTAAAACAAAATCTTCAGCTTTCACTCCATAAAAAGTGCTGGTACAAAGCTTATACGCAATTCGTGTGAAATCAAGCGTAACGAATCCAAATATAACTTCTATTGATGTAGCTGTGCTTTGCGTTTAACAAATCTAATTATTGTTCTTACGGCTAGGCTATACTTCAAAACATTATAACATCGTACTTAGACTTTGTAAAGAATGACCGTAAGTAACAATTTTCTAATTTTTCTAACTTAAATGTTACGATTAGCTTAATGTATGTGTTTGTTTTAATAGCATAATGCTAGTTCGTTCTCACAATCATGTCGATCGTTTTTAGACCCACGAGTACAAGGTAGAGATGACGTGTAGTGGTTGCTCTGGAGCTGTGACTAGAATTCTTACAAAGAAACTTACAGAACCAGGTGTGTTTGTTGAAAAGTGATTCTGAGCAGTTTTATCTTGCGATAGGATATTCATGTTTATCCCAGTGAGTGGGAAAACCAAGAGGGTTAACACATGGGCAATCGTCAAATACCCTCGCGCCCACCGTTGGTTTACCAGAGCTATTGCAGTGTGTTGTGTATGATTTACACATTCCTTTAATTTAGTAGAACCCATTAATCTCTGGGTTCAGGCAATGTTCGTTTTAAAAGTGACTTGCCCAAGGACACAACCGACAGGCTAGTGACCAGTTTCAAACCTGCAACCTTTCGGTTGAAAGGCGGCTCACTAAACCACTAGACTAATCTGTCTTTTTCAGCTATAAAGAAAGGGAAAATAAACCCAACAAATTGGTTACAAGATTTTCTTTAAAAAAGCTTCTTAATTAGATTAGATTCCCCCCATTGGAGTTACAATTGCATGGTATCTCTAATTACTACAGAATCGTTTGGAGGGTTAGGTTCCAAGATATTCTGTAGTAATTAGAGTCACCCACGGTTGCTCAATAGTTGAAGTGTTCAGTACGCTTAGCATGGGATCTGTGTTCAAACCCCATTTGTGGCAACTTGGTGTTTCCTGGTAGGATAGAATACTCTGGTTTTTTCGCCATGAGGGAACAATGACGCTCATTAAACTAATAAATGTGGGATTACCATGTGCCTCCTGTCACCTATTGCAGTACATTAATTTGTGCCCAATTATCATTACAACAGTTTTTAATAAACAAGTTAATACACTGGTTTTAAACAGTGTAAGTGCCTTGTTATAAGATAACAGGAGTAGCTGGCACCATTCTTTAATCAGATCATCGTTTGGCTGATTTCCGATAATTTACTCACTAGCCATAAAAACTTTTAATTTTATAAATCCAGCTGATCCAGATGAAAATGTAACACATATAGCTGTAAGATTTCTATGGTTTCCTCTGCAGGTTTTGAAAATAAATACAATTGTTTTGTAAACTCTTTTGGTTACATAAAAATTCCAAAATAAAAAACTTCAAATTTTCTAATTCAAGTTTAAAGAACAAGATCAGGTAAACATGGTTTCTTAAGCCTTAAAAGGAAAACAACATAAATTACAAGCTTACTACTACTGTGTAGAACAGACATGGGCAACATGCAGCCTGTGAAGTATTTTTGACCGGCCTGCAGACCGTATCCAACCATACCCTGTAATAAGGATATTGAATACTATTCATGTAATAATCCGGCCCACCAAGGACTTCATTTACCTACATCTGGCCCACCGACTACAGAAGTTGCCCACTTCTAGTGTAGAACAAACTAATTATTGAAAAGTATATTGTAATTTACAGCCCTCTTTTTCCAATGCAGGTTCCAGCTTTGATGTGGATTTAGAAAACAAAAAGGTGACTATCACATCCGAATTACCCGCGGATACTTTAACCGAAATTCTGAAAAAGTGTGGAAAAGAAGTCTCGTATATTGGTGTAAAGTAAACAATTGTTTTTAAAAGATGTAATTCATCATTGTATATAAATACATACATATATTAAAAGTACTGAGATTCACTTAGTCTTATTGCATTGTTGATGTTGTTGCAATAAGGTGATAAAGACACATCCTGATAATTTGACCAAAAAACTTGGATTAATAATTGTGAATTTTTTCTCCGTTTTGTATCATTGTTTATTCTTTATATTTATACATCTGATCACGGTTGGAAAAATTCATGTTTTTACTTTTGGTGCTCTTTTTATGGATGGAAAATTTAAATCCCATTCAATATCACAGTTGAAAATAATATTTTCCGTGCGCACTGGAAATTGAACTTGACAATAAAAAAGCGGTGGGAGCGAATGCAAGTTTACTGTTTCTAAAAACAGTGTTATCTGGAGAATAATCCAGGTACAGTTAACTGGCCCCCCAACTGCTTCTTGAGTTCGGCATGATTTCTATATGTACCAGTTTTCCATCACATACAATAACGATCAGATTTCATCTTTGAACGCCTGGAAATAATTTGGTTTTAAATATATTTCCAAACCCATCAGTAAACTTTGATGGTCCTACATTTTTATTTATTTAATCAGACAGTTAAAACTATTCTATAACAAAGTTTTATTGTTATAAATCGCGATTTTACCCATATAATACTTGCGATCTGAAAAAAGCATTGTGTTTTCCTCAAAAAGTAAAATGCTACCTAATACTTTTCACCTTCTCTATATTGGAACATTGTGCGTCATAGATGGTAGACTTTTCTAACACAATTTTTTTTATAGAGTGAAACTGCCAGTTTCTCTTATTATACTAATTTTTGAAATAAAGGTTGTGTTTAGTTTGTTCATTTTTTGCACCAATATTTAAAAATGGCAAACGAATAAAATCATGACACAAGAACAGGAAATGACGGCAAAACGAACAGTCGTTAAACACGTCATTCAAAAAAAGGATATAATTTAATAAATATAGCGGACGCGGCCGCCAAACAGAACAAAATTGAGCAAACAAATTTTAATTAAGACCAAGTTTGAATATAATACCTGTTTAAAAGCTCTTCATGCAATTTCCCACCATCCTTAGCCTGGTCCAAATTATTGACATCTTCTTTCGTAATTCTTAACTTTTGATCCTAAAAGGGTTTAAAAATAGATTAGTTTATTTTTTGTTTTCACGATGAAAACACGAAGCAGTAACTTAGTTGAAAATTTGGAAAATGGGGAAAAATACGGCAAAACGACAGTTGTTAAAATTAAAACATGTCTAAAATCCAATCAATTAGTTTCGGTATAATTAGATGTGGCTACTAAACCCACATAAAAAATAAAAATGGAAAAATAAATGTTTTTAAATACACCTCGAAAAAAATTGTGCG
>CH002026.1:95826-111299 GCA_000149265.1 Ciona savignyi
GCCTGCAGGTCGACTCTAGAGGACCCACTGGTAAGGAGTGGAGGAAAATTTTGAAGGAAGGGGAACAGTAGATGATTTTAGAAGAATGTACAAAGGCGTTGATGCAATTGTCGACGCCCCTTGCTACTTTTACTGGGAGGAAATTCATGCTGCTTATCCTGATGCAAAAGTTAGTGCATTAATTCTCATGCGTATGTAGGTCTGCTTTGCAAATATCGAATGTTCGAATGAAAAATGTTTAATAAATATTGTCAGATAATATTCTACGCCCGAGATGAAGAAACTTGGGCTTCTAGCTTGATTGGGCAACTAGACTCGATGAGATCTGACCCATGGTTAATACTGATGCAAGTTCTGTCATAATCTGGATGGCAGTACTGGAAGTTTGGCGAAGCCGCTGGTAAAATGGATGATTTCTTAGCGATTGCTTTTCCTCGTTTTAACATAAAAACATAATTCCCGATTTAGTGGATCTTGTTATCGGTTTGACGCCTTCTTATCCCTGGTGTAATGTTGACCACAACACACTTCGATGGAAGCGAATGTATAGAAACCACAACGCGGGTGTTCTGCAGGTATGACGCTGGTGTTGTTTTGATAGGATATATTGAATATTTATGTTTAGTCCCGTGAATAGGAAAACCAAGGGGGTTATCACACGGGCAATCGTCAGATCACCTCGCGCCCATCGTCTGGCTACCGCAGCTATTGCAGTGTGTTGTGTTTGATTACCACGTTTCTTTAAATTAGTAGAACCTATTAATCCGCTGGGTTCAGGCAATGTCCGTTTATTGCCTACAAGGACACAACCGAATAGCTAGCGACCAGTTTTGAACCTGTAACCACTCGGCTGAAAGGCGACGCACTTAACCACCAGACAAATATGTCGGACAGATGAGTCACCTCCGGCAACTATCTTTCTTAAGTACACAATCGACGTTCCAACAGCTGATTTCTGCCTGACTGTGGCAAACGGACGACACTCTTAACAACTAAGCCTATAGCGGTCGTTCCTTTCAGACCTGTGTCCTCATGTCCACTCAGAATAACCATGTCCGTGTTGCATTTAACTTATTTTTATTAGAACGCCCCAAAGGACAAGTTGCTAGTGTACAATTTCAAAGACGGCTGGGGACCGCTGTGTGAATTTCTTGGTGAAGAAGTACCAGACAAACCATTTCCTCATGCTAACATTGGAGCTTCTCTCATGAGAGATTATATGGAAACCCACCCGATTATGATTAGAATGATGAGAGAGATGATGTTTTCACTTGGAGTTATTACTCTTATTGGTGTATATGGCGGGTACAAATGTTATCGAAACCCGGGAAATATAAAAGGATTAGCTGAAGCTGTTTTAACACGCCTAAAATTTTGGTAATATTTCCCATATACGTGAAAGGTATAAAACTTTAAGATGTTCACATTTTGTGTTTTAAAAGTGTCTTAATAATAGATTAGATATCCGAGTACCATACATGGTGACTTAAAAAAACTTTAATTCAAACTGTAATTAAAACCTTTACATTTTAAAATGATAAAACCAGCTTGAATTTCCCCATGTAATACATGAGAAATGCACATGAATACTTGAGTTTATCTTCATAAAATTGAAAAGCGTTATAGCACATACAATAGTCGGCGTTGATGCCAACAATCCTTTTTGTGTACATTATAACCCGGTTGTTTAAAATATTTATTGCGCTACCTATCGGCCTCCTATCCGTTCTTTGTTTCGTTTCCTAAACTCTTCACTCGTGTTCGGGTTTTGCGCCAATTTTCTGGGATGTAACAAGTCAGTTGTAACCTTCATATTAGACTAATTATGGGTCCCATTTGAAAAAATGGGACACATATAGTTTTTGTCCGTTTTTTTTGTCAAACGCTTGACAGACATGGCTTGTGACTCCGACATCTAACAGAAGGGATAATGGAATCGCAATGAAACTTCGTCATTTGTTAGACCACATGGTCTAGATTTGCACAACTAAAATTTTGGGTAATAAATCTAGGGGAATTCCCTTGATACGTTAAAAACCTAAACGGTATTTTTTTCTAAATTGTTTTAGCTTTTTCGGGCATAGCGCTTGAACGGCTGCTTTAATTTTAATCAGATTTGGTGCAATGTAAGTAATTAGTCGCCTCTTTAACACCTAAAGAAAATAAAAAAATCCCTAGGGAAATACCCCAAAAAATAGGATTTTGTTCTCAAATCAGGATTGTGACAAGCATGCCATTTCACCCCGACATTTACCAAAAGGAGTAATGGAATCGCAAATAAAATTTGAAATTCGTTAGACAACACAGTCTAGATATGCAGAAATCAAAATTGTGGGTGATAAATTTAGGGAAATTCTTCTAAGCCCTTAAAAACCCAAACACAGGGGAATTCCCTGAAACCATGAAATCGGGCTATTTTGATAATTTAGCTTTATTTTACCACCACGCTTGAAAACAAGCTTTAATTTAAAACATTTGTGGTAAATGTTCGTAAATTTAAGACGTTTTTTCTTTTCTGGACTACACACTGAAAAGAAGTTTGGTCTGATAACTATGGGACCCATGCGTTTATGCTTGCAGAAACAAAGTACATACTCAGTGTATAAAATACAAATTGTGGTTAGGGACACTGTAGCATGAATATATGGCATACGATATGTGTTTTACAAATAGTGGTGGTTAAACACGTGGTTGACACTCTCTAGTTTGCATTAATGTTTTATTTTTGTTTATTTATTAGTGACTATTCATAACTAAATTTAATCTCCTGATAATTGTTGTTGGAATTATTGCTGGAACGTTTGAATTGAATACACTTTTGAATCGATCATTAAATAAGAATAATCACTTATTCGTCACGGCCCAAACATCGCGCCGACTGTTAAGGAATTTAGCTTCAACAGTCGGTTTATTTCGTTTTCACAGTCGGGTTAATCGACCCTTGCAGCCAAAGGGTTACAAACGCCAAACTGCTTGCTGGGTAGTCGGTTCAGTCCTGAGAGCAAGGCACTTAACGAACATTGCCTGAACCCAGCGGATTAATGGGTTATAAAAAAAAATGAAGGAACGTGTATATCACGCACAACACACTGCAATAGCTCCGGTAACCCGACGGTGGGCCCGAGGTGATCTGAAGATTGACCGTGTGTTAACTCCCATTGGTTTTCCCATTCACGGGGATAAACATGAATAGCCTATCCTATCCTTTAACTTGACATTGGACAATGTCAAAGTTGTAAAATTAATATGCCTTTGTCGACAAGTTAATTATTAATCTCATCTCATAAACCAATACTTGCAAGTACAGGGTTAAGAGTATAGATATCAGCTTGGTAGTACAGTGTGCGTTTTTATATCAGCATTATGAAGGTTATATACGCCGGATATAGTAAAACCGGTACCAAGAGTATGGCAGCGGTATTTCATCAGTTTGGGTACAAGACATACGACTGGCTTGAAAACTCGTGGTACCTTGGTAAGGAGTGGAGGAAAATGATCAAGGAAGGGGGTACAGTGGATGATTTTAGAAGAATGTATGAAGGCGTTGATGCAATTGTCGACGCCCCTTGCTACTTTTACTGGGAGGAAATTCATGCTGCTTATCCGGATGCAAAAGTTAGTGCACTAATTCTTATGCGTATGCAGGTCTGCTAGGAAAATATCGAATGTTTGAATGAACAAAATTGAATAAATATGCAATTTTTTAGATCATCTTTTCCATTCGAGGATGAAGAAACGTGGGCTTCAAGCATGATTAAGCAAATAGATTCGGTAAAATCTGATCCATGGTTAATACTGATGCAAGTTCTGTCATATTCTGGATGGCAGTACTGGAATTATTTCGACGACGTTGGTAAAAAATGTTGATTTCTTAGCGCTTCATTTTTCTAGTTTTAAGATAGGATAGGATATTCATGTTTATCCCCGTGAATGGGAAAACGCAAGGGGTTAACACATGGGCAATCGTCTGATCACCTCGCGCCCATCGTCGGGTTACCGGTAGCTATTTCAGTGTGTTGTGAAAGATAGAGAATTAAACCCTTCAGTTTGGTAGAACCCATTAATCCGCTTGGTCCAGGCAATGTGGGTAAAGTGCCTTTTGCCCAAAGGACGACAACCGACTAGCTAGCGACCAGTTTCACACCTGCAACCTTTCGATTGAACGGCGATGCACTTAACCGCCAGACCAACCGGCCGGACCTTTTAACATACAAACATAATTCCCGATTTAGTGAATCTTGTTCTTGGCTTGCCACCTTCTAACCCCTGGTGTATTGTTGACCACAACACATTACGATGGAAGCAATTGTACAGAAACCACAACGCGGGTGTTCTTCAGGTATGACGCGAGTGTTATTCGGTTATTGAACAAGACAGAGTTAGGATAATACTGCTTTATCGCTGTGGATTTGAAACACAGGAGCGTTATTTGCCGCCAAACGATGTGTTACCAAAGCCACTGCAATTTATTGTTATTCAGACGTTTCTTCAGTTTTAGTTTAATGCAATAATTTACTCAGTTTAGCCACCTCCGGCAACTATCTTGCCTAAAAACACAATCGACCTTTCTTGATTTCTGCCTGACAACATGTGGCAAACGGACGACACTTTTAACAACTAAGCCTATAGCGGTCGTTCCTTTTAGACCTGTGTCCTCATGTCCACTTAGAATAACCATGTCCGTGTTGCATTTAACTTATTTTTATTAGAACGCCCCAAAGGACAAGTTGCTAGTGTACAATTTCAAAGATGGCTGGGGACCGCTGTGTGAATTTCTTGGTGAAGAAGTACCAGACAAACCATTTCCTCGTGCTAATATTGGAGCTTCTATAATGAGAGATTATATGGAAACCCACCCGATTATGATTAGAATGATGAGAGAGATGATGTTTTCACTTGGAGTTATTACTCTTATTGGTGTATATGGCGGGTACAAATGTTATCAAAACCCGGGAAATATAAAGGGATTAGCTGAAGCTGTTTCAACACGTCTAAAATTTTGGTAATATTTCCATTATACGTGAAAGGTATAAAACTTTAAAATATACAGTATACACATTTTGTGTATTTTAAAAAGTTCCTTAATAAAATCGTGTATATCCGTGTACCTAAATGGTGACTTAATTTCAAAATATAAAAATTCCTTTGCTTTTTAAAATGGTAAAACCAATTCCATTTTTGGTCATTTTGTTTAAATAAGAAAGCATTTTGTAGAATACTTGAGTTTATCTTTAAAAAGGAAAACCAAAAGAGTTATAGCCATACAATAGCCAGATTACTTCGTGTCAACAGTCGGCTAACGGATCCTTGCAGCCAAAGGGTTGCAGGCACTAAACTGTTTGCTGGAGGTTTTCCTTAAATTAAAGCAGATCACTTGAAATCAAACAATGTCAAAGTTGTAAACTAAATATGCCTAAGTCCACGTATGTCGACAAGTTAAATATTAATCTCAACTAGCCAATATTGTCCAATAGAAGGTTAAGTATAAAATATCAGCTAATGGTTGGAAGTACAGTGTTCGTCTTTATATCAGCATTATGAAGGTAATATACGCCGGATATAGTAAAACCGGTACTAAGACAATGACTGCGGTATTTCATCAGTTTGGGTACAAGACATACGACTGGCTCGAAAACTCGTGGTACCTTGGTAAGGAATGGAGGAAAATTATCAAGGAAGGGGGAACAGTGGATGATTTTAGAAGAATGTACGAAGGCGTTGATGCAATTGTCGACGCCCCTTGCTACGTTTACTGGGAGGAAATTCATGCTGCTTATCCGGATGCAAAAGTTAGTGCATTAATTCTCATGCGTTTGCAAGTCCGCTTTGCAAATATCGAATGTTCGAATGAAAAACGTTTATTAAATATTGCCAGATCATCTTATCTGTTCGAGATGAAGATACGTGGGCTTCTAGCTTGATTAAGCAAATAGATTCGGTCAAATCTGACCCTTTGGTAATACTAATGCAAGTTCTGTCATATTCTGGATGGCAGTACTGGAAGTTTTCCAACGCCGCTGGTAAAAAATGGTGATTTCTCAGCGCTTCCTTTTTTCTCGTTTTAACATAAAAACATAATTCCCGATTTAGGGGATCTTATTCTCGGTTTGCCGCCTTCGTATCCCTGGTGTAATGTTGACCACAACACACTTCGATGGAAGCGAATGTATAGAAACCTACAACGCGGGTGTTCTGCAGGTATGACGCTGGTGTTGTTTTGATAGGATAGATTGAATATTTATGTTTGCTCCCGTAAATAGAAAAAAACAAGGGGGTTATCACACGGGCAATCGTCAGATCACCTTGCGCCCACCGTCTGGTTATCGCAGATATTGCAGTGTGTTGTGTTTGATTAACACGTTCCTAGTAGAACCCATTAATCCGCTGGGTTCAGGCAATGTCCGTTTATTGCCTACAAGGACACAACCGAATAGCTAGCGACCAGTTTTGAACCTGTAGCCACTCGGCTGAAAGGCGACGCACTTAACCACCAGACAAATATGTCGGACAGCATGAGTCACCTCCGGCAACTATCTTTCTTAAGAACACAATCGACGTTCCAGCAGCTGATTTCTGCCTGACTGTGGCAAACGGACGACACTCTTAACAACTAAGCCTATAGCGGTCGTTCCTTTCAGACCTGTGTCCTCATGTCCACTCAGGAATAACCCATGTCCAGTGATGCATTTAACTTATTTTTATTAGAACGCGCCAAAGGACAAGTTGCTGGTGTACAATTTCAAAGACGGCTGGGGACCGCTGTGTGAATTTCTTGGTGAAGAAGTACCAGACAAACCATTTCCTCATGCTAATATTGGAGCTTCTCTCATGAGAGATTATATGGAAACCCACCCGGATTATGATTAGAATGATGAGAGAGATGATGTTTTCACTTGGAGTTATTACTCTTATTGGTGTATATGGCGGGTACAAATGTTATCAAAACCCGGGAAATATAAAAGGATTAGCTGAAGCTGTTTTAACACGCCTAAAATGTTGGTAATAATTCCCCTATACATAAACGGTATAAAACTTCAAGATGTTCACATTTGTGTGTTTTAAAAGTGTCTTAATAATAGCTTAGATATCCGTGTACCTGTATATGATAACTTAAAAACCTTAAATTCAAACTGTAATTAAAACAATACCTTTAAATTTTAACATGATAAAACAAGCTTGATTTTCCCCTTGTAATACATGAGAAATGCACATAAGTTTTACTTCATAAAATTGAAAGGCGTTAAAGCACATACATAAGTCGGATTACTTCGTTTCAACAATCGGTTTACCGGACCCGTGCAGCCAAAGGGTTACAAACACCAAACTGCTTGCCATGATAGTCGGTTTAGTCCTGAGAGCAAAAAAACCAGTGGACATTGCCTAAACCATCAAGGGTGAGGCAACATAGGGCAGTGGGCCGGACCGGCCCGTGAAGGAATTTTGACCGGCGGCCAGAATGTATCTAACAATAACCTGTAAAGTGGCCCCGCTGCCTGTATCCAACCACACACTAATAGGATAGGATAGGATAGGTTAGGATATTCATCTTTATCCCCGTGAATGGGAAAACCAAGGGGGTTAACACACGGGCAATCGTCAGATCACCTCGCGCCCATCGTCGGGTTACCGGAGCTATTGCAGTGTGTTGTAGATGATAGACACGTTCCTTCAATTTGGTAGAACCCAATAATCCGCTGGGTTCAGGCAATGTCCGCAAAGTGCCCTGCCCGAGGACAAAACAGACTAGCTAGGGACCAGGTTCGCACCTTCAACCTTTCGATTGAAAGGCGACGCACTTAACCGTTAGACCAATGGGCCGGACATTAAATGTGACCCGACGCATCATTCCTAAAAGTTGCCTATCTCTCTACTCTTACCGCACTGGTATAATGCGAGCTGGTGAAATAAACAATTGCTTGGAAAACCAACAATTGTGTTAGCACACTTTTTAAACAAACAATATAAGGTCAAAACAGAAAGCGCTGGAAACATCACCGTATACTGGGTACTGTGTAACAACGTGATTGTTAGGGTTAGTTTTTCTTATCCATTATATTTAAATTCTAGATTAATGGGTTCTACTAAATTGAAGTAATGTGTGAATCATACACAACACACTGTAATAGCTTTTATAGTCCGAAGGTAGCCGCAAGGTAATCTGATTTTACTATTTACGGGGATAACCATGAATATCCTCTCCTATGCATCGGTCGATTATCATACAAACATTATAATTTGCCGCTATCGGCTGGTTCAATCATTGACGCCGGTTTTCAAATGCTTATTAAAGTATATTGATGTTTTAGTTGTACATCTGTAAATTTATATGAAGTTGTTTTGTAGTTGTATAAATAAAAATCACTACAAGGGTAGTCGTGTCCTTGGGCAAGGCACTATACGGGTACTGCCTGAACCCAGCGGATTAATGGGTTCTACTAAATTGAAGAAGCGTGTTATCATATACAACACACTGCAATAGCTTTGGTAACCCGACGGTAAGCGCGAGGTTATCTGACGATTGCTCGTGTGTTAACCCTCTTGGTTTTCCCATTCACGGAGATTAACTTAAATATCCTATCCTACCCTTCCTATCGTCAGACACAATCGTTATGATCCCGAATTGTTCTCCACGCAGGTATCTTGCCTAAGTGGGCAAGCGACTCAAAGCTTCCGACTAGTTAAGATCCCTACACCTTTCGGTCACCGATCCGATACGCTTCAACTGATGGGACGGAGGGAAAATAACAGTAAGTCGCCCCAAAAGCGACACAACCTTGGAAAGTTAGTTGTTAGGGTTGTCCGATGTTCTTGGAGCGCGACGTTTTCACTAAGCCTTAAGCCTGCGCGGATATATAGGTTTATACGTTTAGTTACGCATCTAAACCTTTAATTACTTATCGATGTTATGGATACGCCGTCCTACTGCATGCGTGAGAAAGTATTCTTGCGGCATAATACTTTTTAATCACAGGGATATTGCTTATGGGATAAGCTATGTATGGACCAGAAGACCAGGTTAAAAAATATGAATTCTCATCGCATTTATCCGGTCAGAAACGACCAGAGTTAAAAGCAAAAAACGAGACTCATTAATCGTCGACTAATGGTAAAAACGGAACATAAAATTTCGGGAACAATCGTTTTATTTCGTTTTAAAAATATAATCTAGAAGATAATCTACAGCGCGACCTAATCAAGCGACAGTGGATTAACGCAATTATTTTAACGTTTTCCAGAATTACTTCGCATTTTCATTGTGGTCCGTTTCCCTCGTATTGTTTTGCCTATTACGACGAAGGATTTTTAAAATCTGATTAAAAATTTTCCGCTCCGTGAATTTTTTTGTTTTCGCCAATTAATCGACATTGTACATAGGATTTAGTATTCCATTAGTAATATTTATGGGTTTTTCTTTTGCGCTTGTTATATTTTGACTTTATTAATTCCTAATTGTAACCATATGGCGTTTTTCATACCTGTAATCGTATATATTTTACCCGTACATCTGTTTCGAAGGCTGTGACCTTTTTAAATTTTCCATAATACCGTAATTTAGGTATAAGTGTAATTTAGGTATACACCCTTTAAAAACAAAATAACTAAAAAAATGTTAGAAACAATTTTGATTTTTCGATATCTTGGATGGGATCTTGCCAGTTTATTTCGTCTCTTTTTGCGGCTTGAAATATTTTTACTGTTATACACATTTATGTTTTATAGAAAAAGTTTGCAATTAAAAAAGGTCAATTATTGTTTATTTTCAAAGAAAAGCAGTCAGAAAAGAGCAATTTGGGCAACTAAGTTTGATTTGTAACATTTAAACAAAACTGATAAATACTAAATTATGTGTATGGTTAGGGCTATAAATATGATAAGATATCTGACAACTTAAAAAAATGTTAATTTTACCTGTAAAAATTAATGCACTTAAAATATTGGAAAGGTATATAACATGTCGAGAACTCTGAGTAAACTCTGAATCCGACTGTTTTTTTTATATTTCGATGACAAAATTGCCTTTGTACAAACTATGACAAATTAGACGTAGGATAAATGGTACAAAAACTGACAATTTAGTCATCAAACTAATAGTTTATCATCATAATAATTACAATGCGCCATTAAATTTGCGATATAAAGTTTTGTAGCTTTTTTTATTTACTGTCATTCTTTAATAAAGCTCATACTGGCCGTTTTTTTATTTACCTGGTATATATAAGGTAAAAAAAACAAATTGCAATAATAGGATAGGATATTTATGCTTATTCTAGTAAATGAAAAAGGGCAAGGCGGTTAAAACACGTGCAATCATCGTCAGATCACCTCGCGCCAACCACCGGGTTACCGGAGCTATTTTAGTGTGTTGTATATGGTTTAGATGTTTCTTTAATTTAGTAGAACCCATTAATCCGCTGGGTTCAGGTAATGTCCGTTAAATGCCTTGCCCAAGGACACAGCCGATCTACCGAACAGTTTCGAACCTGTAACCCTTCTTCTGAAAGGCGACGCACTAAAACAGTAGACCAACCGGTCGAACTAATCAACTATCGCAGCCCGTATCACCACATATCCGCGGGGAGCGATTAATTATAGATTGAGCGATGAGAATATCGAATAGCGATTACCACATAACAAGCGTGTGAACCACTTCAGACATCCATCACTGGATATTAGCACGCTGCGTTATTGTCCTAAGCTCTGAGGGAGACCACTTGATTGAATAATCAAACATTGAATGGTATTTATGGAAAACCGATTTTATTCCTTTTATCCAAAGATTTTATATATTTTACCATTATTTGCGGACATTGTATTTCTAAGCAATCTAGCTTATATATATATATATATATAAAAGTATATAAACGTAAAAGTGATATTTTGGACAAAATATAGAACGACATTTAACGACTAAAATGTAGCCTTAAATCGGTTATTTTTATTAATGTATAGGCATTATACGCATTATATTTTCACCTCCTTTCTAAGATAAAAGAAAAGTAACCTGCGCAGAGCTTGTATAGCTCTAACAAAATTTGTTTTAAATTATAAGGTACATCTAAACCAAGGGTGGGTATCTCGTCGGCGGGCCGAATGTGGGAAAATGAAGTTCTTGGTTGGCCGGATTATTACATGAATAGTATTCAATATCTTAATTACAGAGTATATATATTTAGATACAGTCTTTGGGCTGATTAAAATCGCTTTACTAGCCAAACCCGGCATGCGGGTCGTATGTTGCCCATGTCTCATTTTAACTGTTATCCACACACGTACCCATGGGGACCTGGCGCTGATTGTACTTCCCCGCTCCCAACTGTTCACCAGTCGCAGTGACCGGCGCTCGATATTTTCCCATGCTCGGTGGCCATGGATCATGAACCAGTAGCGGCTTACGGCGGCCACTTAAACCGATTTGTTTCCATGATCCGGTAATTTGCGTCGTTCCATTGACGCCAATTAATCCACAAAGCGAAAAAAGCGTTCGATATGAGACGCGCGAATCAACGTTCGAATAATCATTGCAATTTATCGCTAGCAGGTTCATGTGATTGTACCGGTACCGCAAATAAGAAATAAAAGATCGCGAGGAATAAAATAAGGTGAATGCATTTTTTTAAATATACTTTCAGGCATTTGTAAGTTTGCTTCTGTTCCAGATTTATATAAACATATAATGACTAGAAAAATATTTTTATTTTATTTTAAAAAAATTTTGATCCAATTAGCATAATTATATAACAATGGCTAAATATACATTGAAACAGGAGCAAATTATGGGTATTTAAGTTATTTCTGATACATTGATATAATTACCAAAACGCTTCATTTGATAACTGTCTGTTAGTTTGCTTTTATATTTGGTTATGTAATAATTGTTAGTTATCTAAAAACAGAAACATGCGTTATAAAATGCAGAATTGTCAGATTTGCTCGTGTCCACAGTCGAGTTATCGGTACCACTGCAGTGTGTTGTGACCTTGTTTACTAGGTTTAAAAATATCTTTAAGTCACGAAAAAACGTTCGGAAGACAACTATATAGTATTCAATATGTTAAGTTGAGCCGTTTAGCTTATTCTTGGCGAGTTAGGTTTTCAGTCGAAGAATGATAGGTTCAGTGAGTTACATGTTTCATTTGGGAATGTTCTTTAAATAAGTTTTATTGGTTTTTAAAAAATGTGTTGGAAAGGCACTTCGTGTACTTTGTCTGATTTCAGTTGTTTAGCGGTGTACACATAATTTTAGCAATGTCTTCTACGTATTTTACATAGTGTGATCAGTGAGTTTAGTTTAGTTTATTCATTTTTTGCCCTAGTTTTTTAAAAATGGCAAACGAATATAAACACGATAAAGGAACAGAAAAAGACGGCAAAACGAACAGTCGTTAAAACACGTCATTAAAAAAAGATATAATTTTATAAATATAGCGGACGCGTCCGCCAACTAGGCGAAAGAAAAAGTAAGCACCCGATAGTGTTACAACGTCTTCAAAAGAATATCCTTTAAAGAGTTAGAAGTGTTGGTGTCAACTTTTAAATGCCATATAACGACTGTTCATTTTGTCTTTTCCCGTAATTTAATTGTTTTGCCATTTCTTATTACAAAAATAAACAAACAAAATCTTTCTTTTTTTGACAGAACGAAGAATGCTGCAAGATCTAGTTCAATCCAGCCACTTACCGAAGATGCAAGTGAACAAGAAGGGAGAGGCATCACGTCACTCCTTCTCTATCGAATCGCTGATGAAGACGTCATCATCACGTCATAATTACGATAGTGACGAGAGATCTAGGACTTCTACTAGTCCAGAGGCAACGGTATGTAAAGCGGAATTAAACCATTTTAGGACATATGATATGATGGGATATTTCCATGTTTATCTCCGTTAATGGAAAAATCAAGGGGGTTAACACACGGGCAATCGTCAGATCCCCTCGCGCCCACCGTCGGGTTACCGGAGCTATTGCAGTGTGTTGTATATGATAGACACGTTCCTTTAATTAAAACAAAACCGACTAGCTAGCGACCAGTTTTGGATCTGCAACCTTTCGATTAAAAGGCGACGAATTTAACACACCGACAGACTAACCGCTAGAACATTGCAGTAAACACTAAACGAAAAATAGATTTACAAAATTTAATTAAATATTTTTAAAATATACTCACAAAAAATAATTTATTTTAACCGTTATCCATTTATAAAGAATATGGCGGGTCAGACTCAAATGTTACTAGATATAGACTAGGTTGACATTTTTTACAATCAAATCAAGTCGAAAATTTTTATTTAATTTGACCTCTTTTGGCAAAACGAAATGAACCAATATTCGTTTCCCCAGATTTCTAGAACAAGTGAAACAAAATCCCCCGAATCGAGAAGCAGGGCAACCACACCCCCAACCGGTGCACAGTTTTCCCCAACTTCCCTCTCGCAAGGAAATCTACAAGATAACGCGCCTTCTCCGCTGCATTGTGCCGGGAACTCGACCGCCCTCAGCCAGTACTACCCACATCCCTGTACCAGGGGATCCCCCGTACATGAGACCGGTTTTCAGAGCAATATTTCCCCGCCCGGCTATCTCAACGCTTTGAAGCGTTTCTCGCAGCAGAATTACTCGTGGAACGACCGGGCAGCAGCTGCTCTTGTCACCTTCTCCGTTTTCGGAGGGAACCTTGGTCAGTGGCAAGTCACCAGTCCGAAGTACCAGCAGAACCACGAACGAGCGGTCCCTGATTTTCAACACGCACACCAATATCCGCGTGACCATATAACACCACCCA
This sequence comes from Ciona savignyi, assembly GCA_000149265.1. NCBI lineage: Eukaryota > Metazoa > Chordata > Ascidiacea > Phlebobranchia > Cionidae > Ciona > Ciona savignyi. The sequence continues at coordinate 109,607 of CH002026.1, forward strand.
GCAGAGTACCGTACCATTCAGATATCGGCGTGCATTACTCCGCAGATCGCCCACAAACCACGAACAGCCGTTCCACGTACCAACATAGCCTGCCACAGCCAACCATCGAAGCAGCCGCAGCAGCAAGCAGAGTCACTCCGGATGTTGCTGCCATGGAAACCTCCTCTTCTAGAGAAGACGATGATCAGACCGACCGCAAACGAATGCGAACCGCCTTCACAGGCAACCAGCTCCTTGAACTTGAACGCGAGTTCCACAACGACATGTACCTGACGCGACTCCGCCGAATAAGGATCGCCCAGACCCTCAACCTCTCCGAGAAACAAATCAAAATCTGGTTCCAGAATCGCAGAGTCAAACAAAAGAAGGGAGAGAAGCCAGGTTGTGCAGATGACATGTCAAAATTCTCCTCCGATTAAGTGTGAAAGAAACTTGTCTTTATTTTCCAGTCAATTTATGCATTCCGCTGTCATACTTATTACGCTTTACGTGGCCTTCAGTGTTGTTATGCGTTTTAGATTAAATTAAGTTAATGCGACGCAGTGTATTCACTCATGACTGTATAGATTGTATGTGTATGTAGCTGAATCTTCAAAAAGAGAATTAAAGTCCGACCGATTAGCTCAGTGAGTTAGGTCGTTACCTTGCAGCCGAAGGGTCATATACTCGAAACTGGTCGCTTGCGAGTCAGTTGTGTCACTTTATTACCAAATTTAAGAAGCGCTTTTATCATACACATGAATATGCTACCCTATTCTTGATAATGATTCGGTGCTATTAGTTAGTGTAGTATGTTACCTCAGTCGATTAGCCTAGAACTCAAAGTAAAATATTGCCTTCTGTTTGATGGGTCGAAATCAAACAATGGCTAGTCTGGTCAGTCAAAGGGTAAGGCGCTTAGTGGGTGTTTTTCGAACACAGTGGATTAATAAAACATGATTATCCTTATATTCTGGTGGGTTGTGCCAACCGACAGTCATTATAAGAAGTTTAGGCATCATAGCGTGTCGACTGTCGAGTTACAACACCGATGGCAGTATGTTGTATAGGAAGACATTGTTACAATATTTATTTAGGTCAATTATCAACCGGGATAATACATCTTCGCCTATTGCCTTGATAAGGGTCACAACCAAGAACTCACTGCTAGTTTCGCAAAAAAATATTGCCTTCTAACGCTTCAATTTTCTAAGATTTCTATAGTGCTATATCTTACGTATACAAAGAACTAAAGAACTGTCTTCTGGTTTTTGTCTAACTTTTTTTAAAGCAAAATTTTACTAGTTAACTATTTTGGAGAAAAGGCGCACATATTGCCATATTTTACTGAAATCTAGTGCCAAACCTATATTCTAAACGAGCTAGCTTTTCCACGCGCTATTCTAATGTAGTGCTACATCTTACGTATATTAATGAGCAGGTAAAAGAACAAAAACTAAAAGGAGGAAAACTGCACACTAAAATAAATATTCCGACATTAAGAGTAAATTTTAAACATTGGGTTGGAGTTAGGGTTAGTTCTGGTATCCCCCCATAGTTATAGTGGGCGGTTTCCCTCCTTTCCTTCTTTTAGTGTTCCCCTCCGGTCGCTGTGGGCGGGCCCTGGCGGTGCTTTTTGGTTGTTGCCGCCCGGGGGCGGAGCCCGCCTGTTTATCGGAGTGGGTCTCATGCCTGGGCCCTCTTTCCTGGTTCG
>CH002026.1:116175-131267 GCA_000149265.1 Ciona savignyi
GTGTGTGGGGATGGGGAGTGTGATAACGGTTTGGCACATAACGATCCAATAGAAGAACGGAAGGGGTACAAGGCGTGCGAGACGCCGAGGGGATTGGGTTAAATAATATACATTGTCGTTCTAGGGGGTGTGGGGTCTATAGTCTACGTGGTAGGGGATTACCGGGTGTCGTCCAGGAAGGAAACCCGGGAGGGACTTCCCGATCGGGGTCGGGACCCTGGGGAGTGGGGCCGCCCCAGACGGGAAAGTCCCGGCGAATGGAGGCCCGTGACGTCGTAGTTCCTGCACTGCTCTCTCGCTGCGTGAATAATTTGAATTGTTAATAACGAGTCTGCGACAAAATAAAACAAAAAACGAGGGTTCAAAATTTTACTTAAAAATTTGAGTTATTTTTTTTAATTTTAACTTAAAAATTTGGGTTAATTTTTTTTAAAGTTTAACTGAAACATTTTGTTTAAAAATTTGGTTTAATTTTTTTTTTAATTTAACTTAAAATGCTCCTACCGTTCGTATCTCTCGTTCGTGAGATGTCGCTTCGCCACCTCCAGCTCCGCGTCCAACTGCGACGCCCGATCGCGCAGTGAAGCGACTTCGCGTCCCATGCTTTGTCTTGGGGGAAAGATGGGGGTTGTTATTGAAAAAAAACTGTTTACATCAGGGGTGGGTAACTTCTCTAGTCGGCGGGCCAGATGTGGGAAAATGAAGTCCTTGGTGGGCCGGATTATAACATGAATAGTATTCAATATCTTAATTACATATTTATTAACTAATGCAAGGGCCACATTGCTGGGTATATGGTTAGATACAGTCTGCTGGCCGGTCAAAATCCCTTCACCGGTTGTACCCGGCCCGCGGGCTGTATGTTGCCCGTGTATGTTTACACTGTGCGTTGTGCTGGCGGCGATGGCAACAACGAGTTTAATTTGGGTTGAACCAAAACCAGTAGAAACGAGCATATACAACACACTAAAATAGCTCACGCAACCCGACGGAGGTCAGAGGTGATCTGACGATTGCTCGTGTGTTAACGCTCCTTGCTTTTCCCATACACGAGAATAAAACAGGAACCCTTATATCCGAGCCAACTTAAGTCAAAACATCTTAAGCCAGCACACCAGCACTCACAGTTTACTCTCATTGAGCGCCAGTTTGTCTCTGAGCAGCTGGCCTTCCGACTTCTGTTCCTGAGAGTCGAGTTGCGCTTGGAATTCCTTCTCGCGAGCGTTGCCGACCAATTCCTCCAAGTTCTTGTTGCCCAATCTCTCCGACTCCAAGTGCTTGTGTAGAATCTCCACCTCTCGGGATAGATCCTCGTAGCTCGAGTGGAGCTGGATTTGGGAGGAATGTAAGGACGGTGAGGAATCCTGTTGACCTTTCGGATGCGAACGTACACGCATCCGGTTTGCGTTTCGGGTGCAAACGCATACGTATCCGGTATGCGTTGCGGGTACGAACGCATACGCATCCGGTACGCGTTTCGGGTGCGAACGCATACGCATCCGGTTTGCGTTTCGGATGCGAACGCATACGCATCCGGTACGCGTTTCGGGTGCGAACGCATACGCATTCGGTACGCTTTTCGGGTGCGAACGCATACGTATCCGGTACGCGTTTGCATGCGTTTTTGATTTAAAGCGACCGCAATGCGGATAACGGTTGGCGGTTTGCGCGACAGTGGTGAAATTGCAAATTTGTGTCAACTGGGGGATAAAACTTGCTAAAACGTCGCAAAAATTAACTTGAATTAAAAAGCCAACCAAACAAATGCCCGTGTGGCCCCCGACTGTCCTATTCAACCGCCAAAGGCGTTTCAAGGCGGTCATGAACGTCTTAAACATGCTGCAAGTGGTAATGGCCAAACAGTAAGAGAGACTGGTGTAGCAATAAATCGTCACACTTCGGGATAAAACAGAAATCGCGGGTTCGAAACCGGGTCTTTTAAAGATGGGCATCCACTAGAAAAACGAAGTTTGTAAATTGTCTCAACGGTGGCGCGTATTTGCTATTGTAAAATATTTAACAAAGATGATAATAAATTTCCTAACTGCGCCCAAATTTTAATTATACGTTTTAAGTTGCAACTCGCCGATTTTCTGCTGTAGATGAGCAAAAAAATGATATAATCCTAGGACAACAAAAACGAATCAACCGTACTTGTTCGTATTCCACGTTCTTCGCCGCGAGTTGGCGCGCGAGAGACTCCTTGGACGAGTCGAGCTTCGCGTTGAGCTCACGCACAGATGCGAGGTCGATCTGCGAAGAGCTTCTTTCGGCTCGGAGTCGGTCGACGTCAGCTTCCAAGTTCGCCACCGTCGAGCTCAGACTGGAGATCTGGACCTCGTACGATTGTTGCGCCTAGGATTAGATGGAAATACGCTGTTTTTAAGAAAATGGATGAAAATATACTGTGGTTATAAATAATGTGTGAAAAGTTAAAGGAACGGTTAAGGTCCCTTGACACCCATCAAGGGAACATTATGGAAACATCGAAAATACGCAAAACTTGTCCATCAGATATGGATAATGTATACAAAATTAACACCTTTTGCGCAGAGTTGCAGAATAAAGAATTTCTTTTTTTTCTTTTTTTAATGTAAATTAAAATTGTTTAAATTTAATTATTGTTTCAGACAGAAAATAAAGGTTGCTACGGCTTATTACAGTTAAAAAAGTGTCATGAAGGCGCAACAAAAAAGGAAAACTTCTTATATTAAAATCTGCTTAGTCGTCACATGCATACCATCACGACCAACTCATGTGCATACCATCACGACCAACTCACGTGCATACCATCACGACCAACTCACGTGCATACCATCACGACCAACTCACGTGCATACTATCACGACCAACTCACGTGCATACCATCACGACCAACTCACGTGCATACCATCACGACCAACTCACGTGCATACCATCACGACCAACTCACGTGCATACCATCACGACCAACTCACGTGCATACCATCACGACCAACTCACGTGCATACCATCACGACCAACTCACGTGCATATGATCACGACCAACTCACGTGCATACCATCACAACCAACTCATGTGCATACCATCACGACCAACTCACATGCATACCATCACGACCAACTCACGTGCATACCATCACGACCAACTCACGTGCATACCATCACGACCAACTCATGTGCATACCATCACGACCAACTCACGTGCATACCATCACGACCAACTCACGTGCATACCATCACGACCAACTCACGTGCATACCATCACGACCAACTCACGTGCATATGATCACGACCAACTCACGTGCATACCATCACAACCAACTCATGTGCATACCATCACGACCAACTCACATGCATACCATCACGACCAACTCACGTGCATACCATCACGACCAACTCACGTGCATACCATCACGACCGACTCACGTGCATACCATCACGACCAACTCATGTGCATACCATCACGACCAACTCACGTGCATATCATCACGACCAACTCACGTGCATACCATCACGACCAACTCACGTGCATACCATCACGACCAACTCACATGCATACCATCACGACCAACTCACGTGCATATGATCGGAGATTTCACGCTCAAGGGACGAAATCTTCTCACACAACCTCTTTCTCTCGCTGTCCGCTGACAGGAGCTCGTTACGTAACGACTGTGACTCATCATTCGTGACGCGGTATCGACTTTCCGCCGAGTCACGTTCGGAAGTCACTTTCCGATATTGGTCGAGTACGTCGTGGAGCTCACGATCCTTTATTGAAATTTTAGAAATTAAAAAATAAATAAAAAAAACAAATAAAAAAATAAATAAAAAAATAAATAAATAAAAAAACACAAATAAAAAAATAAATAAAAAAAAACAAATAAAAAAATATATAAATGTTTTCTTCTTTATTATATGATTGTAACACTGCTTTTCTTTTCTTTATTTATTGCAAAATGGTGATTGTTACTATTATATCATGCTGAATCTTAAATTTTAAGAATAAATGTAGCGACAATAACTAACCTAATCGAAATTTTAGAAATTAAAAAATAAATAAAATAATTAATGCATGTTTTCTTCTTTATTATATTATTGGGACACTGTGCTTTTCTTTATTTATTTTAAAATAATGATTGTTACTATTATAAGTATCATGCTGACCAAATAAAAATCTTGAATCTTAAATCTTAAGAATAAATGCAGCAACTAGTTACGCTGTGATTTACGTCATGAGTGGCCTATCACCACGTCACTCCAGTGACGTTGCAACACTAAACGGAGGAAAATGGATGTAGGGAACTACTCACTAAACTATTAACTCTAACCCTGCATTAAACATTAAGCAGTACCTTGTAACTAACACCAACTTTAACCCAAGAATAGGCAACTTTTCTAGTCAACGGACCAGATGTAAAAAAATGAAGTTCTTGGTGGGCCGGATTATTACATGAATAGTATTCAATATTCTAATTACAGGGTATGGTTAGATACAGTCTGTGGACCGGTCAAAATCCCTTCACAGGTTAAAATTCCCCTTTAATCCTTATATACCTTACAAAAACTTAATGACATAATTTTCATTTTAGGGGCAACACTAAAAGAAAAGAAGGGAAACTGCACAGTAAAATTACGGAAACTAATTTAAACCCTGCCCTAAACACTAATCTCAACCCCAGAACTAACCCCAGCTCCAACCCCATCTTTAAAACTAACTCTAATGTCATAATTGTCATTTTAGTGCAGTTTCCCACTTTCCCCCCAATGACGCCACAAACCCATCAATGACGTCATGTATTACCTTGGAAGAGACCGAGCTTTCAAGCGAACTGATCCGACCCACGTGATCTTGAACCTTATTCTTAAGATCGTCCCGGTCCCTCATGACGTCATCGAGCTCCATGTTAATGTCCTGGTTTTCTCGGGTCAAAGTTGAAAGGTCGTCTTGCATTCTATAGACGAGTATAGATTGAATGTCTGGTATACGTTTAAATTATTTTGTTCTTTTTTATCTCTTTCCAAACTCAGGTTGTATTATTCGAAGCTATTTATTTTGTCTCCCGTTTTATTCGTTTCCAAACTACGGTATTATTATTCCCATTGGCTGTGGTTTACCATTTCATTTGTTTCGATCAGCAGCCCTATACATAATGTATAAAATGCTTGTATACACTTAAGCAGCATAAATACACAACTTCTCTAAAATAATGCAACGGCCATATAAAATTAAATAGACGGTGAAGTCTAACGGTTTTTAGGTAATTATTATTAAGAGTTGGTTACGAGGGCATAATCAAGTAATCAACGCGCACACCAAAAAAGATAAAACATTGTAACATTAACGCTTATACCTAGGGAGGTCGTGTTTGTTAGGCCGTGTTATACCACTATCTTTATATTTTATGGTATATTTAATTCGATTCTTTTTGAAAAAGATTATATTAAATAAAACAATAACGAGTTTAAATTCATGTTGACGGCTCATTTAAGTAGTTTTTAAGAAAATACATAAATACAATTTAAAATAGAGCACTGACAAAACATTGTGTTTAAAAATATTTAGGTTTAATATAATCTAGAAAAGATATCGCTATATACTAGGCTTAAATTAATCAAAAACTAATATATATATATATACAGGATTTAAAAAAAATCAAAATGGGATATGTTGAACCGGTTAGTCTGGTGGTTTTGTGTGACGCCGAAACTGGTCGCTAGCTAGTCTGTTATGTGTTTGGGCAAGGCACGTATGTGTTTGAAGAAACATGTGAATCATAAACAACACAGTACAATAGCTCTGTAAATCATATACAACATACTGCAACAGCTCCGGTAACCCGACCCATTCACGGGAATAAACATGAATACCCCATATTGTTACGAAATAATGTACCTTCTGTTCTCCCGAAGCGCTGTCTCCTTGGCTCGGGACGCCTCTGCGAGATCCGTCTGCGTTGCGTCTAATTGTCGACGGAGACTGCGGACTTCACGTTCTGAGCTCGCCAAGTCGTCACCGGCTCGATCCAGTTTGGCCTGGATGGAACCGGATTAGCAAAACGGGTCGGAGCGTGTTTTGAGCCAAGATTCACAAATATGTTGGGTTATTTTTTGGGGTTTCACTAACCAGTTGGGTTACTTTTTGGTGTTTTACTAACCAGTTTGGTTACTTTTTGGGGTTTTACTAACCAGCTGGGTTACTTTTTGGGGTTTTACTAACCAGTTGGGTTACTTTTTGGTGTTTTACTAACCAGTTTGGTTACTTTTTGGGGTTTTACTAACCAGCTGGGTTACTTTTTGGGGTTTCACTAACCAGTTTGGTTACTTTTTGGTGTTTTACTAACCAGTTTGGTTACTTTTTGGTGTTTTACTAACCAGTTTGGTTACTTTTTGGGGTTTTACTAACCAGCTGGGTTACTTTTTGGGGTTTTACTAACCAGTTTGGTTACTTTTTGGTGTTTTACTAACAAGTTTGGTTACTTTTTGGTGTTTTACTAACCAGCCGGGTTACTTTTTGGGGTTTTACTAACCAGTTTGGTTACTTTTTGGGGTTTTACTAGCCAGTTTGGTTACTTTTTGGTGTTTTACTAACCAGTTGGGTTACTTTTTTATGGGTTTACCATATAAGCTATTCATAAAAGCAGACTGGATGCAGAATCAATCCGTAAAGGGATTTTGACCGGCCCGCAGACTGTATCTAACCATACCCTGTAATTAAGATATTGAATACTAATTATGTAATAATTCTGCCCACCAAGAACTTTATTTTCCCATATCTGGCCCGACTACAGAAGTTACCCAACCCTGCTGTAGACCATGATAAACTATATCCCCAAGCCAACCAAAGCTGCACCTCGAGATCAGATATCGCAACCCTCAGGTCCGACATGTCCCTCTCCCTTCTACTGAGGTGCTCGTCAAGTGCGGCAGCTCGTTCCGTTCGCTCGTCCAACGCGGCTTGCAACGCGTCCTTTTCACGGTCAAGCGAGGTGGTCGTGGCTCTCAACGTGGCCGCTTCTTCCGACTGCTTGGCGGCTGCGTCGAGTAGTTCGCTGATGCGGTTCTGTGAATGGGTGGGTTGGTGCGGGCGACGATAAAAGGGGGAAACTCTTTCCTAAAATTTCGGAAAGTAATTTAAACTCTGCCCTAAACACTAATCTCAACCTCCGAACTAACCCTAACGCCATGTTTAAAACTAACTGCAACGCCCGGATCTTTATTTAAGTGTGAAATTTCCCTTTTTCTTGCTCCGAAAAAATGTTGGAAACCGCTGTTTTGTTCCCACCCACTTACCTCTAGAGTTCGCACTCTATCCTCGGAGAGCGCAAGGTCGCTCGATTTCCGTGACAAGTTGCGTTGGGCGACATCGAGTGACGAAGATATCTGGCTCTTTAGCGCCCTGGTTATTTGACGTGGTTTAATTGACAGGGATTACCAGGTTAAAACCTTGGTAGACTTACGTAAATGTACGGTCGTGTGGCCGAATGGTTAACGCGACCAATACATATACCGACTCATATACAAAAAAACAGTCCTGTTCATAAGTCCATAATGGGTTCGAAACTTGGTATGGTAAAAAAGAAAAAAGACATACACAGAAACACACATAAGGAAACAAGAAAAAAGAAAAAAAGGACTCACTTGACGTCATCCAATTCCGCCCTCACAACGGTGTAATCTTCCTCAGTTTGCTGCATTTTCAACCTCAGCGCTTTGATGTCGTCTTCTTGCGACAAGTTCACGTCTTTCAGCGAGTCAATACGACTCTGAGCAAATTATATTGTAAAATAATGCAAGAGCGAAATTATCAAAAAAATTGAAAATCAATAATCAGTTAAAATCTTGTAATCAGTTAATACTGAAAATCAGTAATGAACTATAAAAGGTTTTTTTTACTTAAAAAACATTTAAACTTAGTGTAATTTAGTAAGGCAATTAAGTATAAAGTGTGAGATTTAGTATAAAGTACTTGAGTATAAAATAAGAATAAGTAAAGGGTATAAACTAGAAGTTCTTCAAGCTAATAATTTACATTATTTTTTCGGCCAAATTCGCATTATCTGCGCATAACCCACATAATTAGTGCATGTTTCGAACGCAGTTAGGTAAACTATAGGGCATAAGTTCTAAAGGTGACCAGTCAACTGAACCCCTTACAACTGAGCCCCTTACAACTGAGCCCCTACAACTGAGCCCCTACAACTGAACCCCTTTACAACTGAACCCCTTTTAACCGAACGCTTTTAACTGAAAAGGGGGTTCAGTTGTAAAGAGGTTCAATTGAAATGGGTTCAGTTGTAAAGGGGTTTAGTTTAAAGGGGTTCAGTTAAAAGGAGTTCAGTTGTAAGGGGCTTAATTGTAGGGGTTCAGTTGTAAAGGGTTCAGTTGTAAGGGTTCAGTTGTAAGGGGTTCAGTTGTAAGGGGTTCAGTTGTCATGGAACCGTTCTAAAAGCATGTAAGCTACATTTTTCGGCCAAATTCGCATTACCTGCAAGTCAATACGTTCCTGGCCCAGAGCTCTCGCCTTCGCTTCCAAATCCTCAGCTCGCTGCTCGAGTCTTGATCTCTCGGATATTGACTGCTCCTGTTGAATCTATGGTGGAATGGGTTGTTGTGTGATTCTGTCTAATACTACAGCATGGTCTCGGTCTGAGAGTATGGTATTGCAGAGAGTAATAAAATGATAAAGTTCTTGCAACTCATTAAATCTTTAAATGCACGAGCGAAATGCGTGCAAGAATCGTTAACTCTAAACGTCATTATCGTCGATAATTATCGTTATTATCATCACAACCACCGAACGTCGATTGGAGACGCAATCTGGAATCCAACCCTTTTTGATGTCATACAAGAAACAATAACGGGAATTCCCCTCGTGAAGAGTGAATTATCACTACTTGATGAGATGTCGACAATACTACTATGTATCGTCACTAACGCACCACAACAGCATAACCGAAGCGAAAAAGATTAACGTATCCGACACTACAATATGGAAAAATATATTCTGATAATATACTACAATGACGTCATAAACAGATCCATGTGACATCACTTACGCATTACAGCAGTACAATCAACAAAAATAAAGTCGTTAACATATTTAAAATAGTACTTCATGACTATATACTATGACGTCATTGTTACTATCATGACAATATACTATGACGTCATTGTTACTATCATGACAATATACTAATGACGTCAATATACTAATGACGTCAATATACTAATGACGTCATTGTTACGTCTATGTGACGTGATCAAAGCACGAACCTTGAGTCGCTCGCGCAAGCTGTCCCGTTCAGTGGTCATTCGACGCAGGTCGGCGACAGCGGTATCGCGATCGTTCTCGACTCGTCGCAAGATCGCTTGCGCGGTGAGGGACGCTTTGGGAGATTTCGGGGAGCGGACGAACTCGTGGCGGAGACGTTGCAATTCCTCGTTTGACTGCGGGGAAAATAATAAGTTTGACTGCGGAGAAATATTAGATTTGTAAATAAACAACAGCAAGGCAAAGATTAAGCTGCTAAAAAACGGATATTTGAAACGTGTTGAAACTACGCGCAGTAAAATTGGAAGGTGTGACAGGTGTTTAAAGGCCACGAAAATACGCGGGGAATAGCGCACCCACCGTGGTTTCAATGCGCGGACTTTTTTACTGGGCTAAGTTAGATCCCATGATAGGCTAGTTGTTAAGGCCGTTTTTTTACATGTAAGTCGGTATATGTACCGTTTTTTTTACATGTAAGTCGGTATATGTACCGTTTTTTTACATGTAAGTCGGTATATGTACCGTTTTTTTACAAGTAAGTCGGTATATGTACCGTTTTTTTACATGTAAGTCGGTATATGTACCGTTTTTTTACAAGTAAGTCGGTATATGTACCGTTTTTACATGTAAGTCGGTATGTGTACAGTTTTTTTACATGTAAGTCGGTGTGTGTACCGTTTTTTTACATGTAAGTCGGTATATGTACCGTTTTTTTTACAAGTAAGTCGGTATATGTACCGTTTTTACATGTAAGTCGGTATATGTACCGTTTTTCTACATGTAAGTCGGTATATGTACCGTTTTTCTACATGTAAGTCGGTATATGTACCGTTTTTTTACATGTAAGTCGGTATATGTACCGTTTTTTACATGTAAGTCGGTATATGTACCGTTTTTTACAAGTAAGTCGGTATATGTACCGTTTTTTTACATGTAAGTCGGTATATGTACCGTTTTTCTACATGTAAGTCGGTATATGTACCGTTTTTTTACATGTAAGTCGGTATATGTACCGTTTTTTTACATGTAAGTCGGTATATGTACCATTTTTTTACATGTAAGTCGGTATATGTACCATTTTTTTACATGTAAGTCGGTATATGTACCGTTTTTTTACATGTAAGTCGGTATATGTACCATTTTTTTACATGTAAGTCGGTATATGTACCATTTTTTTACATGTAAGTCGGTATATGTACCGTTTTTTTACATGTAAGTCGGTATATGTACCGTTTTTTTTACATGTAAGTCGGTATATGTACCGTTTTTTTACATGTAAGTCGGTATATGTACCGTTTTTTTACAAGTAAGTCGGTATATGTACCGTTTTTTTACATGTAAGTCGGTATATGTACCGTTTTTTTACAAGTAAGTCGGTATATGTACCGTTTTTACATGTAAGTCGGTATGTGTACAGTTTTTTTACATGTAAGTCGGTGTGTGTACCGTTTTTTTACATGTAAGTCGGTATATGTACCGTTTTTTTACAAGTAAGTCGGTATATGTACCGTTTTTACATGTAAGTCGGTATATGTACCGTTTTTCTACATGTAAGTCGGTATATGTACCGTTTTTCTACATGTAAGTCGGTATATGTACCGTTTTTTTACATGTAAGTCGGTATATGTACCGTTTTTTACATGTAAGTCGGTATATGTACCGTTTTTTACAAGTAAGTCGGTATATGTACCGTTTTTTTACATGTAAGTCGGTATATGTACCGTTTTTCTACATGTAAGTCGGTATATGTACCGTTTTTTTACATGTAAGTCGGTATATGTACCGTTTTTTTACATGTAAGTCGGTATATGTACCATTTTTTTACATGTAAGTCGGTATATGTACCATTTTTTTACATGTAAGTCGGTATATGTACCGTTTTTTTACATGTAAGTCGGTATATGTACCATTTTTTTACATGTAAGTCGGTATATGTACCGTTTTTTTACATGTAAGTCGGTATATGTACCAAACGGATCGGTCACACGACCGAACCGGTCGGCAAGCGGACTCACCTGTTCGTATAGCAGATTGGTCTTATCGCGTTCCTGCGTCACGACCTTCACGTTCGACTGTATTTCCGCCATGTGGCGCTCGAACTTGCTGAGCATGGATTGCAACTCGTCCCGTTCCCTCAACAGCGCCTGGTACGCGTCGCCACTCACTTCACCGCCCTGGGAGAAGTAAATTGGTGATTATTTTGACAAAATGGTGATTATTTATGTGATTATTTATTTTTGGTGAATATTTTCTGACAAAATGGTTATTATTGTTGGATTTTGAAATAGGATGAGCCATTTCTACTAAACTTATATTATAATTTTCATTTCGAGACGTTTCGGAATTACGCGTTTTCAATAGAAATAAAATAATTTTAGTGAATTAATTTTTTTGGTTTGGACCATTTTATACATTATAACCAAAGTTATAACCAAATTCTATACATTATAACCAAAGTACTATAATCGGACATTATTCTTCTTTTTGAAAGAGTGTGTTTTAGTGGTGTACTGAAGAATTAGGGAATAAATTAAAAAGGCAAGCATGGAAATAATTGCAACATAAATGTCGTTCAGGTGAAAGCATCTCATTAAGGAAGAATTGTTTTAATTTTGAACGACGGGTGTGTAAGGTATATGCACACAGATGGATGGAAATGCATGAGATGTGAATGATGACAGGATTACAACACCATGCTAGATTCACTCCGGTTCATGTGAGGTGCATGGACAAACAGCTGTGCCTGATCGAATACGTGTGAATAGAAGCAATGTTTGAAATTGCGTCCAAAGATACGATCAGTGATCTCATAATGACGGCAAAACCATGAAAAATCACGAGAAAACCATGAAAGATCACGGGAAAAACATGAAAAATTACGGGAATACCATGAAAAATTATGGAAAATCACGCAACGCGGATGTGCATGCGGTTTGCGGCAAACGTTACCGTTGCGCTCGGTTTTGGCGGAACGACTTTGCTTTTGCGGGCAAGCGTCTTTAAGACGCGGTGTTCCCGCTTAAAGAAATCCCGCTCGCTCTCTAGCTCCGTAATGCGGCATCGCATCGCTTCCTTTTCATCGGGTAACTTTGCGAAGAAATGACTTATAGCTTAAACGACTAAGACTAAGGAATAGGGGAAACTAAACGGAGAAACAGAAATTAAATGCAAAGCCAGGTAAATATTCTGTAAAGCACATTATCGTTAAAAGGGGTTAGTTGATAAATTATCAGCCCTTAAATTACGTTATATTAAATTTCTCATTTCTTAAAAAGGGGTTATATTAAATTTCTCATTTCTCTAGTTTTGTGTGGTCGAATGATAACGTGACTGATAAATATGCACAAGAAAAAACGTGTTTAGCAACGAGTCCATTATAAGTTTAAAATTAATATTGATTATGGGTTTAAAATTGGTAAAATAGCGCCGATACTAAATCTTAATCTCAGAGGGTCAGCATCAATTTCCGTATTTTTTGTAGTTCCATATTTCTGTATTCTATTACTTCCCGTTTAAACTTCAGATGTTACAGGTTTGGTTGACCTTTACCCCATTTCTCGGTAACGCGCATAGGTTAAGATAAATTAGAATGTTGTACGAGGTATTTACTACGGCAGCGCTAACTACTTACTTTGCGGGAGGGTGTCGATCTAGTTGGGCTTCTTGACTGGCGTGGACTGGCGGATCGACTTGCGTGGCCGGATTTGGCTTCCTGAATAAAAATAGCGGATTCAGTTTGATTTAAAAACGTTTAACTTAAAACGTAAATTTATAGCAAATTTGTAAAGAGAACTAAACGTTAAACGAAAAAAATATCAAGTTTTTAAAGAGAACTAAACGTAAAACCTAAAAAAGTAAAAAATAGCACATATTTAAAGAGAACTATAAACACAGTATAGTTAATGAAGTAGTCGTTGACAAAATCGTTAATATATTTCGCATTTGTTTATTAAAAAAAACGGAGTACAACCGATAACCAGCTTTTTAACTGATCATGGCCGACTTTAAACATAATATATACGAGAAAGAGCTTGTTTACCGTGGAAATTGTTAACACCTGTAAGTGCCTAAAGACATGATCATTTTAATGTATTAAAAAAAGTCAAATTTACATCATTATAAACACTGGTGATCCGCAAATCAAGTTTATATCAATAAAAAATAAACGAAACACATGCCATATAAATTTGTTATATTGAAATGTCAAAGAAATATATTTAAAAAAGGACACATATTTAAGCTAAATAAAGTGAAGTAATGTAAAGTTAAAAGTATAAAAAAACAAAAAAATTGGTGATATTAGAACAGGGTTAGGTAACTTTTCTAGTCAACGGGCCAGATGTGGGGAAATAAAGTTCCTAGTGGGCCGGATTATGACATAAATAGTATTCAATATCTTAATTACAGGGTATGGTTAGATACAGTCTGTGGGCCGGTAAAAATCCCTTTACGGGTGAACCCGACCCACGGGCCGTATGTTGCCCATGCCTCGATGCCTGTATTAGATAAATAAACATAAAAATAGATAGATAAATTTCCGCCCAATCTCAAAATAAACATAAAAACAAAGCAACTTCCACCAATATTACATTACAGGGTATGGTTAGATAGTCTGTGGACTGGTCAAAATCCCTTCACGGACCGGACCCAACCCATGCCTGTATTAGATAGATAAAAACAAAGCAACTTCCACCTACCCTCAACATCGCCTGAAGTGCCTCACATTCATCCCTGTAGTGATCTCTCTCTTGCTCCAAAGTCCTCACGAACGAGTCGAGTTTGCTGGGAGAGCGATCTCTCCTCCTAGCACGGGACGGACTCACACGAAATTGCTCCAATTCCAAGATCAAGCTCTTCTCTGTGGAAGAGGATTTTTTTGTTTAATTTATTCCGGTTCTGGACAACAGAGCAAAAATGATGGAAAAATCAATTTGAAAGTAAGAAACTCGATTTGGATGTTAAAGTTTCCCAATAAATACAAATTGATTTTTAAAAATACTTTTTTTTATATTTCTATTATAGAAAGTGACCTGAGTTAAACTATATTTTTCAAAAATAGTCCTAAATCAATTAGAAAATTACCCAGAGAGCAGAAAAGTTATTATTTTTATGACGGTTATTTTGCCGACAACAAAAACTGACCTTTGGAGCTGAGAAGGGTGACCTTGTCGCTCAAGAGTCTCTTGTCAGCCTGTATCTTGTCCAGGAGTTCGTTGAGACGTTGGATATCTCGCTTCGATTCCTCTAGTTCGTCGTGCAACTTCTCGTTTTCCGACATCATACGATCGCGCATCTGGGAAAGGATTTATTGTTATTAGGGTTGATGACATCACAATTATTGTTATTGGAATTGGTGACATCACAATTGATGATATCATAATTATTGGTATTGGGTTTGATGACATCACATTTTTGTTATTTGGAATATGTGACATCACAATTAATAAAATCACAATTATTGTCATTGGGATTGATGTCATCACAATCAATGACATAACAATTGATGACATCACAATTAATGACATCACCACTTAGCACGCGACATGCTATCGTGTGGGTTAAATTTTATGGAAAGTATTTTAACAAAATACATTAATCTTACTTAGAACTTTGACCCTGGAGTTGTAACTAGTGTTGGTTATAATGTACGGTGTTTTATATTGAGGGGATAAAATGTGGGTGTTTTATATTAAGTATAAACTTGATGGGGATTTAACTCGTTTGTTAAAAATTTTCTACTAGATTTGTCATTTTTTTTAAATGAGTTTTAACATGTTTTCTCATACAGCTATAAGCCCCAAAATGCGTGTGTATTGCATTGAATATGTTTCTTTACA
>CH002026.1:133897-206009 GCA_000149265.1 Ciona savignyi
TATCCTATTAAGTTGTGCCCTTAGCGGATAGATTAAGGATAAGATCTTCTACACGTTGGTTATTATGTGCGTCGAGCAAAAGCTCTCGGCGGTGGGGTGGGGTAAATGGGGTACAAAAGTAGGATGTGTGGTAAATTGGGTACAAAAGTAGCGGTTTTATTAGGGTGGGGTAAATGGGGTATATGCAGTGTCAGCTCCATTTTGATGTGGGGTAAATGGGGTACATGTGGTGTGGATCCATTTTGGTGTGGGGTGAATAGGGTACAGGTGGTGTCAGTTCTATTTGGTGTGGGGTAAATGGGGTACATGTGGTGTGGATCCATTTTAGTGTGGGGTGAATAGGGTACAGGTGGTGTCAGTCCCACTTTGGTATAACTAACTAGGGTATAGGTGGGTTTTAATATGATGTGGGTGAATGGGGTACAAGAGGGGTAGATTTCACTTTTCACCCGCCTGCCATAACTGGTCTGTGACGTAATAGGTAATGGAGCACGAGGGCGGTCATCTGCCGTTCGAAAGTGACGTCACGACACGATTGCAATACGTCACGACAAACCGGGTGACGATAGCAGTGAACAACACGCTGACACCGAACACACTGCCCCCGGGAAAGATCAACCATTACATGGGCAGGGACGATTATCCGGAAGGATATTTTACACAGGTTATTTTTTGTTTGGTGGTGACATTTTATTAGAAAAATACGACACAGCAGTAAGGACAAATGGTGAACAACCAAACAATGTGTGGGCCAGCAGCAGCCGAACGGCCGAATGTCTTCGTAAAAGGTTATTTACATGTAAAGAGTTAAACAGATTCCCACTTTATACAGGTTATTGGGTTAATGGAGTTTTATTTGGAAATGGTTTGCCGACGGTGTCCTTTATATTTTTATCTTTTCGCTGCTACATAACATCTGTTATCGCATTTTTTTCGCTTATATATTGTCACGAATTAATAGAGCTATAGAGGTAATACGAACGCATGAGTATGCCAATATTGATGGTAATCTATAACCCATCCGCACAGCGTTAAAGTTACAACTGTGGGAACTATCTTACAAATCTTTCATTTTTAGTAAAAACCGCCATTTTCCGTTATCTTTCGATTTTGAATTAAAAAAAGTCACGGAAAATGAAAACAAACTAACGAGCAATCTTTGGGTGAAATGTACATTTTGATTCACCAATAAATGCTTGACTGATTATCGGTACATACTTCCGATAATATAACAAAACACAGGAATATACATTGGCCAAACGGCTGCCATAGTAAATGTATATACGTTGAAGTTTAAGCACGAAGGCACATTTAAGAGGGTGCCTCTAAATACTACAGGATCGCTTGGAGCGCATTTATAAGACACCCACTAAGGTTAAATAAAAGACGAAATAAGTAGCTTTTACCAGAACTTTGTCATAAAATATATTTATATTTTTGAATATTAAGCTATAAATATGTAAAAAAGGCGTAATTTTATCATTTTAAAATATAAATATATAAAAAAGGCGTAATTTTACCATTTTAAGATATAAATATGAAAAAGGCGTAATTTTACCATTTACAGAACTATTTTTGTCGCAGGAATATCAGTTCGATTTCTTTAACTACGCCGGCATTCACCGTCCAGTGAAGCTCTACACTACCCCCCTCGTTCGTACCAGCGAGATAGCGACTACTTATGACGTCACAACCGACCACGCAAGCGCCACTGTTCATTACGTCATTAACATCACCGACGGCGCTGAGCGTCGACGATTGTTCGCCAATTACAACGTCACAGTGGTACTTCAAAGCGCTAATGGTGACGTAATAAACAAAACGACGGGAGGTGAAGGCGATATAATTGTGACGAACCCAAGGCTATGGTGGCCGGTGGGAATGAGCGAGGATGTGGGGTATCTATACACGTTGGTGGTGTATGCTGGTGTATTTGGGATGAACGCACCGACTAATACAGATATTTACAGGTAAACACATTAAAAAAGCGGGAAGGAGGGAAACCGCACATTAAAATGAAGATTAGGGCATGAGAGTCGGTTTTAAAAAAGTGGTTGGAATTAAGGTTAGTTCTGGGGTTGAGATTAGTGTTTAGGGCAGGGTTAGAATTAGTTTTCTTAATTTTAGTAAGCAGTTTCCCTCCTTCCCTTCTTGCCGCTTTTCCTCCTTTTAGTGTTGCCCCACGAAGACGTGTATCTAAATCTCATAATGCAGTAGTACGCATGTGTTAAAATTATTCTATTTCGATCACTAATTAATTTCGTATAAAAAAGCTATGTTTATTTTTTACCGACACGAAGGTTCGAACCTATGATTGGTTGGTCACCACCGGGCCGGGCTTTGAAAATTAGCCAGTATACGTATCGGTCGCGTTCACCATTTGACCACGTCACAACAGTGAAAGATGTGCAACGAAAAAAGCAATATTTTTATTACAAACAGTAATATAGGTTTTTCTTTTGGGTCAAATCGATGTTTAAAACGCGTTGTTAAAGTTCATACAGCTGGCGAGTCATGAATACAGATCCAAAGCATTTCGATGTTGTAAATGTTAAACTCCGTGCAGAGACGGCACACAGCACTGCGCCCGCCATCTAAGTGACACATTGCGCATATATCCAGCAATTTGTACCCCGTTAAAAAGTGTTATTAATTTCTAGAAATTACAAGTACTCAAAAATTGCACGCAAGAAAAAGATATATTTCGCTCTAAACAGACATTTCTTATAAAAGTTCGTTTCACAGGCTCAAAATCGGGATTCGGAGCGTATCAGTCGACAGTTCTATCAAGATCAACGGACGACCGTTCTACGTCATAGGCGTGGGAAAACACGAGGATTGGGACGTCAGAGGAAAAGGATTTGATTGGTCGATGGTAGTGAAGGATTTTAACCTGCTCGATTGGCTTGGAGCAAACGCGTTCAGAACGAGCCACTATCCGTATGCGGAGGAGATTATGCAGGTGGGGATATAGGATTGTGTGGTAGTTTGTGATATGTATGTACGCATTGGCTCTGAGCCTTTGTGAGTTCGTAGTTGGACCAATTAATAATGTTGCGATCATTTGTAAGTCGTCGGCTCTTTAAACGGGTCGGTAGTGAACGGCGCTGCTGTAAATCTCGCCAAAAATCCAAGGCTCGAATTATTATGAAGAGTTTGGACTCGCCCCGAAGACCATTTTCCGTATAGAAATAGGTATATAACGGTGACGTTATCTCTCTGACAACATTTTTTTATAATAAAGGTACACGCACAATTCACCACACAAAAAAGACGATAACAGGAAAAAACAATTTAAAAAGGTGCTATTTTAGGATAAAGCCCCATTTAATGGCATATTGTGTAATCTTGTTTTTCTTTAACTATTTGGCCACATCCTAACAGTGAATTCGGCAGATGTGTGATGAACGGGGTATCGTGGTCGTCGACGAGTGCCCGGCGGTTGGTATGAGGTCAGCCGACAACTTCGTCAACAAAACGCTGACTCATCACTTGAACGTGATTGGTGAACTAGTGACACGTGACCGAAACCACCCGTCCGTGATAATGTGGTCAGTGGCGAACGAACCGAGCTCACAGCTGCCTCAAGCGGCCAATTATTTTAAGGTATTTTTGGAGTTTTTAAATTGTACGATAAAGTAAGGTCGGCAAACACCAACTGGTGCACTATGTACGACAAGCTTTTAAACGAACTGGTTTTTATTAAATCTCTGCCCGGAGTTTTATATTTACAACATTAAAAATGCTTTGGATCTGTAACCATGACTGGCCAGCTGCTGTATAAACTTAAAAAACGCGTTTTAAACATCAATTTGACCGAAAGGAAAACGCACAGTAATAGCGATAGAACAACTAATTGACCGAAACAAAAACATGTAGTGTTAATAAAACTTAAGAAGCCATTAAAAAACAGTTTTGATCGAAACAAAACGTACATTCCAGTCATACGATCAAATAAGAACACTTTTGGTTTGACTATTACTTAAAAAAGCGTGGTCCAACTACAAATTTACTCACTCTTACGAATACAAATTAAATCAATAGTGTGAAAGCTAAAGGCCGCAAAAATCATATCCACAGGACATTGTCCGCCAGCGGGCCTGTAGTTGGACCACGCTAACTTAAACATTGCCATTTGCCATTTTCAGACAGTTCTGGACAGAGTTCGCGAGCTTGACCCAACCCGCCCCGCTACGTTCGTGTGCAACGCGGGCTACGATAGCGACGTGGCCACCGCCTTCGTGGACGTGGTGTGTGTGAATAAGTACGAGGGATGGTACGATGACGCGGGGCGTGTGGAGGTTATACGGAAACGGCTGAGCTACTTCCTCAACAAGTGGTATGAGGTGAGAGCCGTTTCTAAGCGCAAAACTAAAACAAGGAAGGTGTAGGTAGGAAAAAAGGGAAACTGCTCACTAAAATATAGATTACGGTGGTAAGGGTTAAAATTATCGTTAGTTTTGGGGTTGAGATTAGAGTTTAGGACAGGGTAAAATTACTTTTCATAGTTTGGGTGAGAAGTTTTCCTTCTTCCCTCCTTACATCTTTTCCTTATATTATTGTTGCCCGATTCGTTGTAAGTTTCGGACTGGGCCGGTTAAATTTGTTTGGTTTAGCAAGGGACACATTTGATATTACTGTTTCAAGGAGAGTTTAAAGAATAGAAGATACAGTCTTGTGTAAATCCTTCGTGTAATTTTTTCCGTGTAAACAGGATTATCAGTTTATAATTTTAACTTATCACAGTTAATACAGCTCACTTAATCACATGGCTTTCTAGTTCATTTCTGTTGTGGAAATGCGTTTAATTTCTATCCCGGTAGGTATCCAGACAGTTTAAGTTGTGCCCTGTAATTAATCATGCCAGCATTCATGTAATAATCATTTACTTTGGAATGTTACATTCTTTGTGTGTATTTCGTGCTATATAACTCGACGTGTTTTCGTGTTCAATTAATTTACTACGATTCACTACCTAGTACCTCCAATACATGAATACAACAATTTCAATATATGTAGAAACTTTTTTAAATATTTTGCGTTTGCGTAATATTGTGTCTCTTGTTGCAGAAACGCGGGAAACCGATCATCCATATGGAGTGGGGCGCTGGTGCAATATCCGGTTTCCATTCGGACCCGAGCCTTATGTATACCGAGGAGTATCTCTGTGACGTAATGCGGGAGCACTTCCAAACCTTCGATTCCCTGCGCGCGGGTTCGAATCCCATCCTCGCCGGCGAAATGATCTGGAACTTTGCCGATTTCGCGACAGCGCAAGCTACAACGAGAGCGTACGGCAACCGGAAAGGTTTGTTTACACGACAGCGGCAGCCGAAATCGCCAGCGTTCGTCATACGTGAGCGTTATCGGACGCTAAGGAACCAAAGTGTTGCCGAGGGGAATTTGGAACCGGATTCGATCGGGGAACACTGGTGGAGGGAAGTAAGGGAAAGATGGGTCGATCGGCTCTGAGCTGACGTCAGCGCAGAAACATGTGATCAGGGATCGTAACAGTGTAATTCCTTTTGTGCCTCTTGTTATAAGCGTGCGCCTCGCTTCTTACTTTACTAATTAGGTGTATTACGTGTTCGCGCCTTTTCATGATACGTACTTGTTATCATAATTGTTACCTAATCCGGAGTAATTAGGAAATATTTCGCTTAAAAACAATCCTGAATCTGCTATGCAACCGACTATTTTCCATCCAAATCCTTAAAAAAATTACACTAGCAACACCTATGATGTTAGACTTTTGAATTTTTAACAAGACAGTCAAGTAGCATCTACAGGTCTTCAGTGGCTAAATGTGTAGCAATATTATATTTTAAGAGACAGTAACAATTTTTTTCCATGTGTATGTATGTTTTACACTAATTCTGTACTGCTTTTGATTCCTACCAACACCCAACACACTGGACCGTGTAACAATAACCACAAACATAACTGAGGAAAGAGGCATGGGCAGTATAATTGACTGAAGCATGTTATTGCATATGTGTTAAATAAAATATAAATGCCATTTAAAAAGCGGTTTGCATGTTTTACGGAATCGAAGTAGTTTAAGTAAAAACTTTGCATTTGTTGCTATTCACAGGCGTTGGCGTGAACGTTTTTCGGCAATTCACACCCTTGCGCCCGGATAGCAAGAATAGCTTGTTTGGTGCTTTCCCGTTACATCTATACCGAGATATATCTTACAGGCAACACTAAAAGGAGGGAAAGAGGGAAACTGCACACTCAAATAACGGAAACTAATTTAAACCCTTCCCTGAACACTAATCTCAACTACGAAACTAACCCTAACTTCAACCCCATGTTTAAAACTCTGTTGTCATCTTCATTTTAGTGTGCAGATTCCCTCTACCCTCCTTCCCTTCCTCCCGCTTCCCTCCTTTTAGTTTTCTCCATCAAAAAGATAGCAACACTAGCTTGTTTGGTGCCTTCCCGTTAGTTCTATACCGAGATATATCTCACCACATTCGCGTCGTGTAGTTTAGATTCGGCTCCCTCTCCATATCGCTGAGATTGCCGCAGTTCGAGTTGAGCTTCGTGGATTTCACGATCGGCAGCCACCACCGCGTCCTGTCGGAAAATGAACAATTTTACACCAAATTCGACAAAACAGCGGAACAAATATAACGACTATTTCCCAGGTTCTATTCCTTTCTCTATTTTACTTTTCTTTTTTACTGTCGGAAAACGAACAAATTTACACCTAATTCCACAAAACAGCGGAAAAAATATGGGCTGTATTTCAGCAGGTTTTATTTCTTTTTTTATTTTACTTTTTTTTTATTGTCTGATAACGATCTAATTTACACTGAATTCCACAAAACAGCGAAAGGATCTATATCCACATGTTTTATTCCTTTCTCTATTTTACTTCTCATTTTTACTGTCGAAAAACGAACAAATTTACACTTAGTTCGACAAAATAGTGGAACAAATATAACGTCTATTTCCACAGTTTTTATTCCTTTCTCTATTTTACTGCGTAATTTATCGATTGGGTTTGATTTTTTGCAACATAAATAAAAACAAATTCGTAGTCTAATTACCGACAACTTCCAATCTTTTTTGAAATATTTATCCATAAGAAAATGTATACGTAAAAAAAACATTAAAATCGACAACAATTGATGCCTGGTGATCGTTAAACTGTGATTCTGGTGCAGCAGAGCAGTCCTCACCTGTTTATCTTGTTCAAGCTGTTGAGCCAATCGGTCAATATCCCTCAGTTCAGCGTGCAGCCTATCAACCTCTCTGCTTAGACGCTGGCTGTCGGCAACAGCGAGTGATTTTCCATCCTCCAAGTCTTTTATCCTGTCTTCTAACTCCTGGTTGCTTTGCTGAAGGTAGTCCACCTGCGGAGATTGCGGAGAATATTTGCGACCTTAATAAGGGTACAGAGTGATAAACAACTGTGTATATGGGCAACGCTATAGCGAGGGAAAGTGGTAAGGAGGGCAACTGATGACCAAAACCACGGAAACTAATTTAAACCCTTGTTTCTCCAGAACTAACCCTAACTCTAACCCCATGTTTAAAAATAACTCTAAAGCCATAATCTTTATTTTAGTGTGCAGTTTCCCTCCTTAGCTATAGCGTTGCCCATATACACAGTTGTTTATCACTCTGTATCCTTATTAAGGTTTAATGTTTATACCACCACAGTTTTCTATTCATCTAGCATATAGAGTGAAAACAAATCCGCATCATTGCGACCGTTTTTATTATACACATGGCGCGACGCGTACGAATACTGGAGTCTTTAATACTTACAGCAGCATCATAAAAAACGGTCGCGGTAAACGATTTACTCGCGTTAGCTTCCACACGCAAGTTAATCCTTACTCGCCCGAAATTTAATGAATTTTTTGGCCCTGCTGATAGCCCAAAGAAGTCACCAAAATTTACCTGCAGATTGAGGTGCGAAATGAGTCGCTCATTGCTTCGGTTCTTCGCTTCCAGAGAGATCACGTCTTGCGGTCTACCGCCCTCTAGCGACCGGTTTAAACGATCAATTTCCCGATCTCGACCCTCCACCTAAGCAAGAGTATTACTTAAGTTTATTCATTTTTTGCCCCGGTATTTAAAAATGGCAAGCGAATAAAATAGCGACACGGGAACAGGAAAAGACGGCAAAACGAACAGTCGTTAAAACACGTCATTAAAAAAAGGATATAATTTAATAAATATAGCGGACGCGGCAGCCAAACCTAGGCGAAAAAACAATACTGGAAAAACAAAATTTAATTAAAACCAAACGATATGAAGCCCTGAAGAAGAGTGTGCGGTAAAGCGCGTATTGTTAGAAAACAAAATCCCTTTATTTATTTCAAACCCACTGAAAGCTTAAAATCAGGTTAAAAGTTTTGAAACTATTATCTGAGATGGACTAGAGATAACGACTGTTCGTTTTGCCTCCTGATCTTGGCCCTCTATCTGAGCAAAAGTATAGTTAAAAAAAATACTTTTATTTTCAAACCCCCTAAAAAATGTCTCTCAGAGATATTTTATGTTGTTGTTACGCACACGATAATAAGGAACCACAAGTAATTAGAAAATATTTCGCTTAAAAACAATTCTAAATCCGCTATGTAAAAATTGCGTCGTTTCATCTTTGAAAATTTTACAAGACAACCAAGTACTGCGTCTATGAAGCTACTATGTTACATTTAGGACAACATTAAATTTTAATAATTGGGCAAAAAAACTATTTTCCCATGTGTATATATCTTTTACACTAATTCTGTATTGCTTTTGATTCCTTCAAACAGCATTTTTTTAAACGTGGTTGAGTTAGGAACTCATGATAGGCTTGTCCCTAAGACTATTTTTTTTCATAAAATTGTAATATGTATCGGTGGCGGCAACCATCAGCCAAACAACTGTCGCAACATATGCTAATTGCCACCACTATAGGGACTTCCCCGGAGTGTGTGGTTAATTACGCGCATAAAACGGGTTTCACTATTCTGCGGGTAAGCGGGGTAGGACAACACAGTATATCATGAGGATAAGTATTTTCGTCACTAACATAAGCGGGACGGGCTATATCATGAGCGGGAAGAAGTATTTTTGTCACAAAACATGAGCGGGATAAGTTATATCATAAAATAACCCTAAGCCCTCCTGAAATACCCGTTCTGTTCATGTGAGTAACGAAAATACCCTCTACCCCCTCTTCCCACTGTCCCGCAGAATAATGTGCTGTTCTGACCCGTTTTTACCGCAGATTAGTAAAGCCCATTGAAACAAGGTCACATTTACATTAAATTTAACTTCGACCACGAGTTAACCACAAAATTATGCGTAACAATACCCAGTAATGTGGCCCCTACGTTTGTGAATAAATATGTGGTTAAGATATTGAATACTTTTCACGTAATAATTCGACCCACCAAGAACTTTATTTTTCCACATCTGGCCCTGACTAGAGAAGTTACCCAACCTTGTTTTAATACAATACGATTATGTTAAAGAATCTTTAAAATCGCATAACGTTACGCTGATTTAGGTCATAATTTATTGACTCGTTTTTATGACGTCAAAATACGGCCAGTCAAACAATGGATGACGTCACGAATACTCGGGTCTCAATGAAATCAGACTTTCGGGAAAATAAAGTTGCCGCGTCCAGTCATTCGCAAAACGCAAACATGGTAATGCGTCGTAAAAACAGTGATGCGATTCAAGAGGTTCGCGTGGGTTTGGTCGAGAAACCGTTCTTGGAACGTCGGGATAATCACCGATCCGATTCTTGCTTTTTATAAAGACATTAGATTTTTTAGGAAACATGTTGTTAGTAAGTACGATACAAAAGAGTACCTGTTCTTAAAATTTTGAAACCTATCACTGGTCGTAACTATTTTGTATAGCCTGGGTCAATCGCTCCCAGGCGTCTCCCACGATAGTTAAACGAATATGACATGTTTTTTGTTCAAAATGATATACGCGTTTTGTGTGTATGTTTTTAATATTACGCAACTGTACTTAATTATGATCTAAAATTACATTGATAATGAAGATATAAATAATGTTGTGGGGTTTACAGAACGAGGTGCGTAAAAGCTTGGGTAGTTTTGTAAACTAATCTTAAACTTGAATATACGGGGCGGTGAAATGTACACCACTTGAACTTACCCTGGGGCTCGTAGCATTCCTGCTTCTTGAACGGTACGGCATATCACTTATAGTTACACTTTCAACATAACGAAATGGGAATACGCTGTTAAACTGCCTGCGATGTAGCACAGTGATTGAAATTCTGCAACTTATGTTTTGTTCCTTTATCTTTGCTTAATAGAAGGACAACTATTAAACGCTCTTGCACTTACAGCAACTATCAATTAGGTTCCTGTGCAACGATATTAATAACCATACGCTAGACTGATCAATACACTGTTTCAAACTAAAGACGGGAAACAAAACGGCCAAATTATCTAGCGTGAATTGCATCTGATTAACTTGAGAAGGTTTAATCACGCTAATTACATCCTAAACTTGGCTGGAGTCCTTCAAGCACCATACGGCAAGCTACCCTGGCAACGGTCTGCGCTCTTTCGAAATACTAACGGAAAACGATTCCGTAGTAAATCGGTCCGAACATGCCTCTCGTACATACGCTATGACTGCCTATTGTTCGGCTGCCGGGAGCAAACCGGCGCTGTAGGTTTTGTTTCTTTTATGCTCTCACTCTCTCTCGTTTTTTTCGAGTTGGAATTTTTTGAACTAGGTTGCCACGGTTCGGTCGCGGCTTGATTGGCCGACAGTTGCCCAATAAGAGCTGTTGATCGGGCACACATACATTGATATTTTAAGTTGTTTGCTCACGGTTGAGGCTGATAAAACGCAGAACACGAAGCGACAGTCGGACCGATGATGACAAACGTTTTAAAAAGCCAACGCAAACAGTTCGCCTTTTGCTCTTCGGTAAGAAATAGCCTTCAGTTGCGGTTATATTAAGCTGACGATGTTAACAAGTTAAACACTAGACTGGTATGTATAAAACTGCGATAGTTACACCAACTGCATTTTTTTCTTCAGATTCATAATTACGAAATACACAAGGCAGTATTTTTCAAGCTTACTCTTTTTGATGTTTACAGTATCTTTGTCAAAGTGGGTCCAATTACCTTCGCGTATCTTGTTACTCAACGTGACTGGACATGATTACCAGACTGCTGGACAAGAGTACACACTATCGAGTGTCGAAATCAGATAACCAAGCAACTGTCTTTCAACAACAAGACGCTGATATTGGCACGGATTTCCCAATTTATTGTAATTCTAAAGCGGAAATGTTAGGGCGGATTAAATGCCCTACATATATAATAAGATTGTTCGAAAAAGCAGTTTTGTTTACTTTTGTATTTGGGCTGTTTTCGTAACCGATAATGTTTTCGTAACCGGTCCAGTGCAGTTTATTGCATCAAACAAACATGAAGATTTGATGATACGCTTTACAGTTTACAGTGCAACACCTTTACCTTATTTAACAGACCTTACGGCGCACAAGATTATAAGGCGAAACGGTTGCCTTACGGCACTTTGTTTTTAAAACATTAGTACCAGTACTGGTTTTAAGTAGAGGCAATAAGGTATAAAGCACTACCTGGTTCATGCATTATGTGCACCAGTTTAAAGGCCCACGACTTATTTTTGAGAAACAGGGATTTAAAGTGCGCATTATGGTAGATAAAATACGACACACCTCAGCGACGGTGGACATACGGTATTTAGGGGAATGATTGTGTAAAGATGAAGTCTTCTTACGTTTACCCAGCCCCGGGATAAGGTGAATATCCTGGCCGGTTGGGTTTCTGGTGCTTTGAAGGGGACAGTGTCAAGCGCTGCTGTATTGTAAATTGTAGTGGTTTCGTTTTAAATGGTTGATCAAAAGGTGTTGTAATTGTAACATCTACGCTGTAGTTAAAACGCTACAATAGCTGCAGTAACCCAACTGTGGACATTGGGTAATCTGACGGCTGTGTGTTAAAACGCCCACCGCGTTTTTCCATCTTCGAAAAAAAACTTGGGTATTTTAGTATTACCCTCGCAATTACGAATTGTATTTTTCATTCATAATCGATCAGCAGCGACCAAAAGCGTTAATAATAAATAATCTTTGACCAGGGAAGAAAATATGGGAATGGGGGCAAAGCAAGGGGATTATTCAGTAACACGGTTGGTGTGCGAATGGTAAAACAGAACAAAAAAGTTATACTGCAAAGCAACAACTAATCATGTACCTGATATTATTGAAAGATCACAACACCGCTCTGTATAAGTTAGCGTTATCTACGTTTACTAGCGGTAAACAAGTAACTATCTTTAAGTTCGGGGTTTTCTGGCCTGACGGAAGTTATTCTTCTTTGGTTTCTGTATCCGCGTTGAACGCTGTCGCTGTGGCCATTCGCCTGCTGTTCGTGACCGGTCCATAGAAACCGTCGGTTACTGGATGAATGGGCGGAGAGCTGAGATTGGTGGTTGTGCTGTTTATCGCTGCGGTTTTGGTCCCACGTTTGTTTTGTTCTTCTAGAGTTTCCGCTTTTCCACGTGAACCTGCTTGCGAAGAACGGCGAGCCGGGTCGCTGGGTTATCTCCTCGTTCTCGCTGCTCGCCGCGGTGGACGGCGGTTTCGACAAAACGCGGAGATCCGACGTCCGGCGCGGGGTGCCGAGTTCTATGACCTCACAGTCGTCGACGGGCGACGGGGAGCGAACGCTCGGCGATTTCCAGAGGAAATTTCTAGAAGGGGCGTGACGTGGCGGAGAAGGGTCGTCGGATGGCGGAGGGGTCTTGGTCGATTTTGAAACGCTCGTTGATTCTTGGCCGTCGGGTCGACACGATGATCTACGCCTCCTGCTGATTGTTTTCCAAACGAAACGGCGTTTCAAACCCGCCCAGAGACGGTTGCTTCTTTTACGAGGTGGCGGTCGTATTGGTCTTGGTAACTTAGGCTTGTCCGGCGAAGGCGCGCGTGTGCGAAACCACTTCAAAGGCCCGCCAATTGGTAGTTTCTTTCCAAAGGGCGAATCCCAGAATTTTCCGAAGAAGTTCTTCTTATCCAGAGAAGGTATTTCTTGTATGGAAGGGGGTGGGGAGACAGGTGGCGGCTGTGGAGGGGGCAGGGGGGGTTCAGGTGTCGCACTAACCTTCTTAACGGTGTAGGGAACTTTTTCCTCCGGGGATAAGTCGTCGCTTTTCGGGCTGCTGTGTCCTTGCGAGGCAACAGCGTTCTGTAGTTGTCAACTTGACTGTTCTTGGTTGATCATGCGCACTTTTTCCTGTTTGTGTTTGCCATTCCTGTATACCACCATGCCACGAACCGTGTCGTTGGACGTCGACGGTTTCCGCGACACCGACGAGCGCTTGCTCGCACGCGAGGCACGAGAACTCCGATAGCGGCCGGACACAGAGCGAAGTCCCGATCCCGCTCGTTTTCGACAACATGCGTCGTTCGAGCGCACGCATAAGCCGCAGTGCGGATCAGTCGGATTGGTACAGTGCAGGTTCGGACATTTGTAACTGCCTGGCTTTCCGTTCGGTTGGAAATGGATCCGTTTCCCGTTTCCACACTGGCGGGAAGACGGGCAGACGACTCGGATGACGTCAGCCCGGTGTGACGTATCACTACACGTCCCAGGCGGAGGGATGCGGCGACAATCATGGACGACGTAGTTGCAAGAATTGGCGCTGGAACACGGGTGCGTAGTCGCGTGATTGCATTGCCGATCGCGCGATTTACGACCTCTGCCTACCCCTCGTTTTTGAGTCTCATCTTTTCTTGACTTCTTTGACTTTGATTTCCGTGGGTTCGATTTCTTTTTACTATCTCCCTTTGATTTCCCCAAGAGATTACCCATGCCCAAAATAAAACGCTACGTTCACTAAAGTGCCATCTAAGAATAATCGTCACCAATTTTAATTAAAAATCCATTTTATCCTAAAGCTATATATCCTCCTAGGTTAAAATCACTGGTTATATAATACTCAAAGAACACTAAAGTTCTGCACTGGTAATTGAGAAAGACAATAAGAGAGAGTCTTGAATTGTGATGAATGAACCGCTGGCTACAAGTCTTCTGCTTTAAGAACCAGTCCGTTCTTGGACGTCCTACTTACAGCGCTACCAGTTCTTCGGTGCATTGTCGAGTAACGGTACAAGTACTACATAAGTACCATACACGGTGTAGACTGGCTGCGTTTGACGTCAGAAGAACAGGCATTCACGAAAAGGCTAAAACACATCAAGGGACGATTACCACAGGAAGTGTTCAGATTAGTGTGCTTTGCACTCGCGTTATATAGGTGCCCTTTGCAAACAAAATACATTTTTCGAAATTATTCGAAAAGAGATTTCAGTCATACCGAAAAGATTTCGGTTTGCAAACAAAAGACATGAGATTTCCGTAATTATTCACGATTTCGGTCATACAGAGAATATACAACTAAACTTGACAATCAAGTCTTGGAAAATCTGGTAGGTAATGTTTACCAAAACAACTTAAAATATTCCAAAGGCTAAAAATGACTAAAACGCATTGTTGCTTTGCCTAAAACTTGTAGCAAAGTCAAGTAGTTTAAAAAATAAAATACAAGAATACAAAGCAAAAAGACCTTACTTTACAATACACAATCTGACAAATATATACAACAGAATCACTTCTACCAGCTTTCTCCCATAATTAACAAAGGCAATACCGGATATGCTGTCGGATGCTTAGCACCAGGAGACCTTTTACCGGAGGTCAAAACCAAGGTTAAGAGGATAAGAGCCCAGCGGTTTTGTACACTGATCAAGTACCGGGGGATATTAGAACAGATGGCACAATTGGTAATTGAGAATAAGCCCACAGACATAAGTATAACTTTAAACTATTGTCAATGCCAGAAACCCGAGTTTAACCTAAAAGAAAATAATTAGTTAACTTACAACACCTATTTAATACCACATGCTTGCATTGATAGGGCTATTCCGAGTCTGGTTGAAAATACAAACTCTGGACTTTGCAATTATATAGCGCTTTCCCTTTAAAACAGGGGTGGGCAACTTTAGTGTGCGGGACAGATGTGGGAAAATGAAGTTCTTAGTGGGCCGGATTATTACATGAATAGTATTCAATTTTTTTAATTACAAGGTATGGTTAGATACAGTCTGTGGGCTGGTAAAGATCCCTTCACAGGTAAGACCCGGGCTGTGGTCCCTATGTTGCCCTATCCTGCTTTAAATTATAAAGTATACATGACATATTTATGAAAATTGACACATACCTGTTTTCTGAGGTTTTTGATTTTGTTGACATTAATTTCTTCACTTTGTTCCAACTTCTTTACTTCATCACCAAGTTGAGCGATTTTAGTGTCGGCAACCTGGTGGGAACACCACACTTGATATGAAATAAAACAAGACACTTAAAAAAACACATGAAAAAAACTTTAAAAAAAAAACACATTAAAACAGAACAAAAAACAATCTTAAAAAAAACAGCAAATAAAAGAACACATGAAAAAAAACATACAACAAAAAATTTTTGAAAAAACAACACATGGTTAGAAAAAAGAATATGACACTTTCTTGAATTAAATGTTATAAAAAGATTTAAAAATCCTACATTAAAAAGTTCAAGAGTTAGTAGGCTATAGACTCTACAATTAATAGGATTTGCTTGTACGAAAACTATAATCAATAATTATGCAAAACGCAGTTTCAAGAACCTAATTTTTTTACTGGCTCTCACCTGAATAAGATCTGCAATGTAAGGGTCATCGGGCTGGGTTGAGATAAAAGCATTTGTGCTGGGTGGGGGTAAAGTGGAGTCGATCTGCATTCGCTGTCGACGGAAGGGAATTGTTCGTTTTCGTCCCCCTGTATAAAGCTTCATGGTTACTACTTACCGGCATAGCTGCAAACCTGGAGTTTTGCCAAGAGTGCAAAAGTGTATTGAATAAGGACTAGTAGAAATGTAAGTCTGTAACGACCTAGCTACGTTACGGTCTGTGAACCAAAGCGGGCTTTGCCTTTTTCTTGTGTCATAAGTCATAACCACGTTGTGTTTAATCCATTATTCGTTGTTCTTTTACTGTTGGCATGAATACAAGAAACATCACTAAGAGTCTGTATTTAATGCAAACTGCATTCACTCCAGTAACCCGACTGTGGGCAGAAGGGCACAAGGTGGATTGCCACCTTTATTATATGACAAAAACAGAAATATGTGTAAAGAATTTGCAAAAGTCAATATGCACTGTATGCAATGACGTTATTATTATTATTCTCCCACGATAGAGCCCATACTCAGAACCAAAGGTCCAAATAACTTTCCCTTTCACCAGGCAACAGCATGCATTATGTTCAAGTGTGCATGATGTAAATATTACCTTAAATAAGTCCCAATAAACATAACTTAAAGGTAAAAGTGATTATTATTCCAGATTATGCAAAGGCTTAACTAATGCACAGGTGAATGTATGCTGCATTATAAAAAAACAGTAAAAAATAAACTTTGCGTTGCGATATGTGCTTACATGTTACATATATACCTTTACATGTCTAAACGATTTCTAAAAATCCATGAGCCTGGAAAAAAGGCTAACTATATTGAAAAATGGAAGTTTTATTTTACCTTGACCAAGGAAAAGGGGTACAGACAGTATATTAAGATACCGGTATTCTAATTTAGATTATTACCTTACTAGTTCCAGGAGTTTCATTCAGTGGCAAGGCCAAAAAATCAATATAAACATAAAACAAAATTAAGAACCATGGAACGTTATCTAACCTGGTGTTTGAATCACAGCCTGTAGATTTTTCTCCTGCAGTTTTTGGATTGCATCTGTTTTTGAAGCACTTTCCCTTTCCACCACCTTTACTTTTTGAATGAACTGCGAGTTAAGAAAACGAAGATCTGCATTTTCGTGTTCAAGTTGTCGAATTGATGCTTTCAAACCTAGGATAACAATAGACTAGTTTGACTAGTGTAAAGTTTTATTTTATTTCTATGTTGTTGATTTAAATTCTTTGCATTTTTGGACGCTCGCCGATTTTCCATTATTTTCTTGTTTCGTTGATTACTTGATTGCCTGATTTACTGTATTTTTTGCTTAAGTCAGTTGCGTAGTGGCGGTCTAGGTGATAGACCGAGCAACAGTGAAACAAATTTTAATAAACGCTAGCTAACATTATTTTATTTTACAAACATTTTACTAAATGTGGTATCGGTAAGGGGCAAAGGGCTAATTAGGATAGGATATTTGTTTTGCCTTTTTTAAAAATAAATGCCATATCAATTGGGCAATTGAGATTACCCTGTGCCCACTGTGGGGATACCGAAGCTATTTCAGTGTGTTGGTTGAAGAAGAATAATAAGATTGGCATGTTCATACTGTTTGGTACAAGAAACGCATCAATGTAGTATGTTTAGGCGATATTTGCTTAGTGATTTGACCAAGAACACACCTTACTAAGTTTGTAGCTAAAAAAAATGTGGAAGTATTATAAAAGAAAACAAATACCAATAAAATGAAGAAAATAATCAAAACAATAAGTGCAAAAAAATCAACACAAAGAAACAAACTTAAATTACTTTTACTTGTTGCTTCCAATTCTTCTTTAGTTTTAACGAGCTCTAAATGAATAGAATTATTTTCCTGTACCAAACGAGCATTGTCGACCCGGTATGGCTCAATTGAATCCTCTATTAGCTGAGTTGTGTCGTTGTTGGAAGAGACATGTTTGCTGTGTCCAAGTTTGGTCTTCTTTAAGCTGTCGGTTGTGTGAAGAAGATCACTAAACAACCGTTCGACCTGAAAGTTTTTTTTTTCCGTTTTATTATACAAGCACAGGCTATAGAAGAACCTTAACAAGCGTTTACTAAACAAAAGTTCGACCTAAAAGTATGTTTTTTGTTCTATTGACAGGCTTCTATAGGCTAGCTTGTGTTTTATTACATAGGCTATTAAAAAACATTCATTTAAACATTATTTTTTAATATTAATATGCTTATTTCTTCCCATATATTAAATTAAAATCAAATTGATTACAAGTTCTTTATTTATAGAATCCAATAAAGTTCGTTATTTAACTTTTCGGCCTTTTCCTAAGAATCGGCTACTGGACGCAAGGTTAAACTGCTCAAATTGTCTGGCCCGCAGGCCAACGGTTGACCAGTTTCTCTTATTTTAATGTTACCCATGGCAACGCAAACTGCATTTACTTCGACAGTAACCCGACTGTGGGAAAAAGGTGGATTGTCACCTTTATAATATGACATAAAACCCAAGTATCCTATTCTAACAATAATACCTAATTATAACTAGTTAAGCAAACCTAAACAATGTAAACTTACTAAAGGCAAAGACTCAATTCCAAGCGCTTGGCGATAGCCCAGTTGATCCAATCGTTTTCGTAGAGTTACGAATTTCTTTTCCGTGAGACTGCTCATTTCTTCACTTTAAATTGCATCCAAAATTTGGATGCTAATAAAATAGAAAAAAACAACAAACCGGGTAAGCAATTAAAGTTGAACTTGAACGAACCTTACCAGCAAATTACAACTTTTAACATAAGTATATTTAAAGTTTCGCGCCAGTAAACCCACGGGAGAGTCGTCAAATTTTTTATCAGTTTCCGTTGACAGCAAATTGTAATCGCTATATGGCGCTATTATAGATTTTTGCTTTGTGGTAATGTAAGCTACAAAATTAATACGGTCGTGTGGCCGAATAGTTAACGAGACCAATACATATACCGACTCTTACACACAAAAAACGGTCCTGGTAACGAGCCCATCATGGGTTCGAAACTTGGCGCGGTAGGGAAGGGGTAAAATAATTGCCATGGGTGATCCAAAAGACAAAAAGTTTAACTTGAATCAGATTATCATGCTTTTTGGAAGCACGTAGAAACCACGTAGATAACATTACCAGATCGGCATGGCATCATTTTTGCAGTGGAAGTTGCAAAATACGACGAAAGATCTCATACGGTTATCTCCATTATACATGCGCTTCGGTTTACCATGCATTTAGTTTTCTCAAGTGTCTCTCCCTATGAAAACTATCCTGATCTTCGGTTAAATCCTAATTTAAAAAGAGGCTTGGAATTGCGATAATATTGCTTTAAATAATTCGAAAATACCGATTAAAACACTTTTTATTATTTTTGTTAGCGGCCAAGTCTTTTTTACTTTTATACCGTGTGTATTGACTGATAAGTTCTAACTACTGTAGTTTTGCCTCTTTCTGCTTCAGCAAGTGCAGTAACGACCTCCATAAAACCGCAGAAAAATGTGGTTCCGCCCGCTCGGTATTACGTTGAAAAGTGTGTACACATTTACTGCGATCATTTTATATGTAGAATACAATACAATACAATTTTATTTTTTGTGTCTTTCGTTGCAGCGTATACCACCAACAATTTAAAAATACATACAAATATAGCGTTAACTGAAAATCCAACAATCACCAAAAAAGACTGTGGCAAGATACTACAGTGGAACAGGAAGGCACAAAAAAACTAAAAGTTATTTAGTTTGGTGCCCCTATCTAGTTTGGATAAGATAATCATATTCAACCCTCGTGAGTGACATAACACAAGGAGCGTCATAACATGATGGCCAATAATCGTCAACTTTTACTGATTTAAAGTGTTTTTTAGTAACAACATTTACTTCGAGTGGTTATATATTCATTAAAGTACGTGTATAACAGTGCGATTGTGGCTTTTACTTCAAACTGTGAAAGTTCGTGCATTTTTCCTTGGTGAAATTTGACATGAAAGCGGCGTTAAATAACTTAATAAGTTTAAAAAAAACTTATCGACAAAAACCTTACGGTCCCCCTATGGTGACTCTTCACTCCCACTGATATCAGCTTGGTGGGTTAAGACCTTGTGCGTAATAAATTAAAGAAACGTCCTAATCAAGCACAACACAGTGCAATTCGGTAAAACGACGGTAGGCGCATAATATGACGCCACTACCATAAGCAACCCTAACCTTAACTCCTAACCCTTATTCCTAGCCGGTCAAAATATTTTACGGACCGGGCTGTGTGTTGCCCATGCGTGCCCTAACCCATAACCCTTAATCTCTACTCCCAATCCCCTATTCCCTACCTCCTAAACCCAACCCCTAACTACGATCTTCTAATTCCTAACCCCAAATTCCTGTGATTTCTAACCCCTTTAGCCCTAACCTAACTTCTACAACAGTCAAACAACGCAAACCCAGCAGATACAGCAAGCGTATAGGATCTGCCGCTTCAATCAGGATTTGCAATCTACCAGCAGATAAAACGTATATGACAGTCCCGCTAAAAACGACGACCTGTCCCATTTTCATGCCGCTACAAGCGATGAAAAAATGGCGGATCGGGCGTTCCCATTTACGGGGGCTAAATATCCTATTCTATATCCTCAAGAACTCAACCGCCTTACAAGCGGCTGGTTTTCAACTTAAAGACTTTAGGGTGCATGACGAAGATAGGATATTTATTATTCATGTTTATCCCCGTGAATGGGAAAACCCGCTGGGTTCAGACAATGTTCGTTAAGTGCCTTGCACAAGGACACAACCGACTAGCTAGCGACCAGTTTTGAACCTGCAATCCTTTGGATGAAAGGCGACGCACTAAACCGCCAGACTAATCTGTTGGACACGATAGGATAGGATATACATGTTTATCCCCGTGAATGGGAAAACCAAGGGGTTTAACACAAGGGCAATCGTTAGATCACCACGCGCCCTGTATTAACGCCCCTTACGTTTTTCCATTGATGGGAATAAAATATGAATATCTTATCCGATCCAAAAGAGCATAAAATTGACCAGTTTTTTTGTTTAGACCAAAATATAAGCTGTAAACACTTTGACTTTGACCCCAGTTCTGTGCGAGTTAAAAAAAAACTTTTACTCTGATTTACCTGTAGTTGATTAATTCTAATATTTTCTGTGCAAATACAACCATCATCACCCCCCAAATAATTGCTGAAAATTTAAAAATTTTCTTAAAAATGTTAAATTTTTGATAATTCAATAATTACCAACCTAGTGCCACAAATCTCGGGCAAAAGTAAAGGCTCGCACTCACCATTTATCTGTCTATAGTTTTATGTAGTTGAGACTGAAAGTTGAGGTGAGGTGTTAGTCCATCAATTTTTGTAAAGTTGGGGAACAATTTTTTATGATTATTCAATTACCAATAGCCTACCAAAGAGATTTTTTTTTAATTTACCAAAAAATATATGTGGTCATAAAGTAAAAATGCTACAGTATAGACAAATGTTTTTCTGGACATTTTCTGAGTACCGGTATGAGTTTTGTTTTAATATTTAACATGTAGCAAATTCTGTTACTGAAAATCATCCATACTATTTATACAGAACAACAAATTCCGGAGTCACTGGAAGTGGCGTCATAATTTCCTTTGTGTTAATGACACTGTTATTTTCCCATTTACGAGGATAAAACATCCCATATTCAAATGCAAATTATCCAACATGTAATCAAAAAAACTTAATCCAAGGTGCATAATGTCTCTTATAGGTTGCTGGGTAAAAAAAATTTCAATTTTCATACTAAGATTAAACATCAGATTTCTGTAAATACTACCGGTTGGTCTGGTGGTTTAGTGCAAGTGCAACGCTTTTTAGCCGAAATGTTGAAGGTTCAAACTGGTCGCCAGCTAGTCGGTTGTGTCCTTGGGAAAAACGACTTAACAGACATTTCCCGAACCCAGCGAATTAATGGGTAAATTGAAGGATTGCGTGTATCATACACAACACACGGTAATAGCTCCGGTGAGCAAGAGGTAATCTGATGTTTGTCAGTGAAATAACGTACCTTGCGTTTATCCATTTATGGGGATAAATATCTTATCCCACTAATGATTGTGAAAAAATTTAACCATTATTAGTTCCTGGACTAGTTTATACACGAATATACAATTTTATCGATAGATATCTTGTATTTTGGTGTATATGAAAATAGCATTAAACCTTTTTAACCACCATCAATTTTTTTTCTTTTTAAAGATTCTGGTATATACAAGGTTTAGTCAAGCTAACCGCATTCCCTGGCAAAGGAATGGATCATTCCAACATGTATCCTAGATTCCGGCCTGCTATGCCGCATGGTTACAATATGATGCAACAGATGCCAAGAAGCCATGGTCCAATGATGAATAGATACCGACCTCCCCTCCCTCCAATGCAACCTCCCCCACCCCCTCCACCTGAAGAGGAGAACATTCAACCTCCTCAAATTCCTGTTAAACTTCCTCAAATTCCCTCAAAACCTCCTCCGCCCAGCACAACAGAGGAGTGGTGGCTATCCGAACTTAACTCAATGCACGATACTGATCCTTTGAAGCATCAACTTCAAAGTCTGATTAAAGAAGATTGGTTTATTGGCTTGAGTACAATTCAGCAAATCGAGTGTTGGCAGCATAAGATGCAATTAAAATCACAAAAAGTGAAACATGATTTAAAGAAATACCAAGCGCTGAATATTACGAAGGCAAAAACTGAAACCGCACCTCCAGCTGTGCCTGTTTCTCCAATTCGGGAACAAAGTGCAAGTATGAACAACTTTAGTAGTCCGGCCACACCAAGGGAAAGAGATGCATCACCAGTTGAAATACCAGAAT
Source organism: Ciona savignyi (assembly GCA_000149265.1). Classification (NCBI taxonomy): domain Eukaryota; kingdom Metazoa; phylum Chordata; class Ascidiacea; order Phlebobranchia; family Cionidae; genus Ciona; species Ciona savignyi. Next base: position 156,551 of record CH002026.1, read on the forward strand.
GGGATCCTACGCAAAGAGATGATGTGGTTGCAAAGAAGAACGAATACAAAGCACATTACGATAAACTGGTTGAAAAGGCGGAAGTGTTTGAAACGCAGTACAAAGAATGGCAAAAACAATTTGATGAATGGAAAAACAAGCATAAAATGCACCCCAACAAGTCTCAATTTGTCCAATATGAAAATCAATGGAGAAAATGGGAGGAAGAAATGCTGAAACAAACCTCTGATAACAAAGCGAAAATGGAACGACTGCAAAACAACATAGACAGCATTGACAAGTACATGAGTGGAGAAAATAATCAAAGTGATCGATATTATGATGGTAATCCCGTAGTTCATAACTCGACACATTTTGCAAGTCCAATTTCACTTCCCCAGAATACTAGACCAGATTATCAGCCGGATTTTCAACCAGGAAGGTATCAACCTAGATTCAATAGAAATCCTACCTTTAACAATCCTTGCCACCCACAACCAAGACATCCTATTCCACCATATCAGCCAAGAGCTGAAAAAATGACGTACCAGGATTATTACTCAGATCAACCTGCAACCGAGACGGCAGGCCCCTCAACTTCTGTAATAAACAATGAAAAACAACAGGTTTTTCCAACCTCAACCTTGCCAACAAGACAATTTCCCAGTTACTCAACAAGTCATACCAAATCAGACATGTTCCAAAACTATGACAGAGGTAACGGAGGCCCTGATACAGTCATTTCCCAAGCTGCCCACAAAGTAATCCATTCAAACCCTTTATTTTCTGGGGATAATTATAAAAAGTTGGGAACTCAATTGGAGAACATTCGACAAATGCAGAAACAAATGAATGAACCTGTCGAGAGTGAAGGACTGAGAAGTACTGTGTTGCAAAAGGCAAAAAAGCTTAGTTCTACCGAGCTTTTAAACCTGCTTTCTGCCGTTCAAACTGTCTCTCGAAAATCAAGTGCCACTGCACCAAAAGAGCCACCTCATCAACAATTTAAACCCGATTTGACCAATCTTTACACTGAAAAAAATCTTGAAGAAAAGGCATCCAGTGTTCATGTAATTGATGAAGCTGAATCAAACTATGATAACTTGTTGGAAGAATGTTTAAAGTTTGATCCTCATCTCAAACAAGAACTTCTACTTCGGTCTGTAAGAGATACCCTTCTATTGGAAGAGGCAAAAGCGATAGATCCAACGTATGGTGAAGATTTAAATCGATTATACCAATTAGCTCAACATGAAAATCTACCTAATTGGTCCAAGCGAACAGACCGTGATATGATACCAAGCACGGATTTTCCAAATGATTATTTCAGCAGGAAGAGGTCGTTAAGGGAAGAACAAAATACCGACCTGGATTATCTTGAAAGGAATGTACTTGTTAGATCTCCCACGACAGAAATGGAAGGCAATTCCAGACGGCCATATTTTAATGAACATATGAATGAGAATTACACACGCCCGTTTTACAACCACGCTGGCGGAAATCCAATCCGCCCTTTTCACAAGCATATGGATAGAAATGCCATGCCTCCGTTTCATAGGCAAATGGATCAAAATTTCCCACGCCCATTTCATAACAATGCAAATGAAAATCCTAGGCATCCATTTCAAAGAAATACATTTGATAATCCTAGACATCCATTTCACCATACTGCAGTTGAAAATCCTAGACATTCATTTCAAAGTAATACAGTTGAAAATAATAGGCATCCTTTTCACAAGCCCATAGATCAAAACACCAAAACCTATCCTAAGCAGGTGGAAAAGACTCAACCAAAAGTTAAAGCTGACGATATCTTGTGCTTGCCTGGTCGGCTAACTAGACCCAGTAAAATTGTCATTATACTAAGAGGTTTGCCAGGAAGCGGCAAGTCCCGTGTTGCCAAAATTATACGGGATCGGGAAAATTCCTTCAATGTGTCGGCAAGAGTTTTATCTTTGGATGATTATTTTATAACCGAAGTCGAAAAGCCAGTAAAAGATCCGGACAGTGGGAAAACAATCAAGCAAAAGGTTTTTGAATATTTGTATGAACCGGAAATGGAAGAGGTATATCGAGCCAATTTACTGAAGACCTTCAAAAAAACATTAGACGATGGTCTCTTCACATTTATTGTATTAGATTCAGTTAATGAAAAAGTCCAGCAGTTTTTTGAATTCTATCACTGCTCAAAGCAAAATGGTTTCGAGGTTTTTATTGCAGAGATGGAAGAAAAACTAGATGTCTGTGTCAGTCGAAATATCCATAATCGAACTCGTGATGACATAGCCAGTTTGCAGGCTAAATGGGAGTCGACTCCTGATAATATCAAGCAAATTGATCTGATGGATATGGGTGATACACCAAGTAAAGAGACGCCACCTGTGGAAAAGACTGCTCCTGATACAGGTAACACTGTTAAAGACAGTGAATCTAACAATAGCCAAGAATCATCTGAACAGGAAGCCTCGAAGAGCAAGTGGGAAACTGAATCCGCAACTTCAAAGTTAGACCAGTTGGACGGGATTAAGAAAAAAGTTGCAACAAAAAGAAGTATGGATGACTTTCTTTCAGTAACCGAAGACTACACGTCTAGACTGTCCGCACCCGGTAAAAAAAGGGTTCGCTGGGCTGATATGCATGTCCAGGAAAACCAAAAACGAATGCGAGACGTCGGTTTTGTTGTTGGTCAAACTAAATGGCATGAAATGATGGACAAAAACCAGGCTACACGAGCACTAAATCAGACTAAGTTGATTTAAAAAGCATTCCACAGAATGCGGTCTTTTTATATTATGCTGTTATGTGTAACTTTCTTATTACTATGTGCAAAATCTTATGAACATATTGAATTTATTTAATCGTATTGAACGCGTGCTAAAACTAAAACAACGCACATTTTCTTTCTGTTCACGAAAAAACATTGTACCAAACACACTTTTATTCTTTATCAAACACAATTCACACACATGGACAACAGCAAATTCAATAAAAACAATCGTACTGATGTACTCCTCTTTTTTAGTCAATTTGGATTTTTTGATTCAATTACTTAAACTGTATTGCACTTTAATAAACAGGTTTCCAGGAATAAAAAAATTAAGCTTTTAGGTTATTTAAAATTGGCAGCTTTTTCCATACAACAAAAGTGAACTAAAAAATTCCAACATCAGATATAAAGAAATTCCCAAAAATGTAAGAAATCTGCATTTTACATTCTTGAGGTTACGTAGGTATCTGGAAGTACGTACGAAAGATCCTGTCTTCCCTTCACTCGCCACAAGTAACCAGCATTAGGAATGACGTTCCAATGCAAAGACAGTGTCACGTTGTTCCCCCTAAAATAACAATTGAGGTTATAAAACTATGGGTTGGGCAACTTCGGTAGTCTACGGGCCAGATGTGGAAAAATGAACTGCTTGGTGGGCCAGATGATTACAGGAATAGTATTCAATATCTTAATTATAGGGTATGGTTAGATAAAGTCTGCAGACTGTATGTTGCCCATGCCTGTTATAAAACCAAAAAGTACAATACAAGCTGTGTACCTAGATTTGCTAAGAATATATTTTGCATATTGCTTTAATCAACTGTACGAGCAGGCCCTTCCATGGAGTCTTGAGAACCACTGATCTACACTATTAATTCCAGATAAAAGGTGACATATTACAATATTTAACAAGAGAACAGTGCTTATACTGACGTAAAGTCCAGTGTAAATTTTTTGTCATACATTTATATAAATATATATTATCACACATTCAGTTGACAGCATCTGTGACGTACATTGCCAGAGTACATCATCCAGGGTGGGGCTAACACCAATATAAAAAAAACTTACACTCCCTACCCTATATTATCGGTATTGATTTGTGAAAACATAGGCATCATCATTTTTTTTTCTGTAAACAAAGAATGGGTGGTATTGGGGCATTACTGAATTGCAACCAGTTTTAAAAAAGGCAAAATTCAGGATACTAAAATTCGGGAAATTAAGCTACATTTTCAATAATACCAATTTGTCCTTGCATTTAAATCGCTTTAGTAAAAAGTGTGAAGCTTGTCCTGGCTTCAATAAAAAATATATAGCAAATAGGACATGTAAAGTTATTAACACTTGTCCCTAACCTGAACATACAAATAAAATAGTAATCAAGGTCTAAACAGCACTTTTACCAAATGTAGCGCCGGATTCTTAATTTTGTATATCAAACAATTGGTACACTACCGGTAGTTTGCTGAGAACTAAATTCATATTAAAAAAGGAAAAATTTGATATCTGATCTAGACAAGTTACCCTAAAGCTAAACCATCATCAAAAAAATAATATTTGTTTAAACACATCAAAAAATAATTTTCAAACATTATACGTTTCTCAATTCTTATTTGATGTGTTTTAACAATTAGAAATAATATTTTGATATCATATCTTGGCAAGTTACCTTAAAGCTGAACCATCATCAAAGAAATAATATTTAGCGTGGACATTTTTAAGGTTGAGAACTGCATCCTCGCCACGATTAATGATTTTATCCCACAGAACAACTTGGTTGACCTTGTTTTTTGTTGTCTCGTACTCGGCCATTATATAAAGAAAGAGCTCCTTGCAGTTCCAATTAAAGATGGGTGTCATGTCTATTACAAATGTGTTAAGAAATAAAACTGAATATTAGACAATAATGTTATTATCCAGTCTCGGGATACTCTTTATTGAAATCTTCGTGAATATTGTTTAATTAAATTCGGATTAAGGATACAGGCACTCAAGTAACTAACACAATAATAATAATCTAATAATAACGCTCTCAATATGTTGGATTTAGGTTGATTTGCTAACAAGAATGTATAATAAAGAATAAATTGGTATTCAGTAAGGTACTTTGAATTCTATATTACATAGTTTGATTTGCTTATACCATTGTTGGCTATATTTTTCTTTATCAAACATTAGTTAAATGAACAGGAAATTTAATTCAAAATCCAAGACATTCCTATGCGTGCTACAAAGTTATTTTTTGGCAGAAACTATTTAAAGTATCCTTCTAATTATTATCGAAGCCACTAAACCAGAGGTTGGCAACTTCTCTAGTCGGCGGGCCAGATGTGGGAAATTGAAGTTCTTGGTGGGATGGATTATTACATGAATAGTATTCCATATCCTAATTATATGGTATGGTTAGATACAGTCTGCGGGCCGGTCAAAAGCCCTTCACAGACCGCATTTATCCGGCCCGATGGTCTAGCGGTTAAGTGCGTCGCCTTTCAATCGAAAGGTTGCAGGTGCGAAACTGGTCGCTAGCTAGACGGTTGTGTCCTTGGGCAAGGCACTTTACGGACATTGCCTGAACCCAGCGGATTAATGGGTTCTACCAAATTGAAGGAACATGTCTATCATATACAACACACTGCAATAGCTCCGGTAACCCGACGATGGGCGCGAGGTGATCTGACGATTGCCCGAGTGTTAACCCCCTTGGTTTTCCCATTCACAGGGATAAACATGAATATCCTATCCTATCCAGCCGGTAGGCAGTATGTTGCCCATGCCTGCATTATACTCATAAAAACAAATATATAGGTTTTATCATTGTTTAAAATATAAAGGATACTGGCTTTAAGAGAAAATTTTAGGTGTCCAAGATCATGTTTTTCCCCAACATAGAATTCTTCCATGTTCTTTCTAAAAATAAAAATGAGAAGTGAGAGGTGGATTGCATGTCAAGAAGCATTTGCTTGTTCGAGGGATTAGCCAAATGGTTTAGTTAGTCGCTTTTAAGCCAAAGGGTTGCAGATACGAAACTGGTCGCTAGCTAGTTAGTGGTGTACTTGGGCAAGGTACTTAACATACATTGCCTGAACCCAAAGACACAACAGACAAGTTGGCGAATATATTTATTAAACACAACACAAAATAGATAAATAATACTTCCAATATTACTAAATCAAAACAGTGACAAAGAGAGCTATAAATAAAAATAAAAAAAACAGTTAAATACTTACACAATAGCTTTCTTCACCTCAATATTAACATCCTGTGTATAATCAAGAAAATGAGTGGTCAGAAAGCAAGCAAACGTCACGGCGGCAACCACGCTTATGCTAAACGCAAATAGCGTATTTAAACGCGAAAGGAAAGTATTCATGACTGCTAGAATAAAGGTTTAAATTATTCTTTAATATTTATCTACCAATAAATTTGTCCCACCTTTTAGTCTGGCGGTTTGTTGCGACGCCTTTTAACCGAAAGGTTGTAGGTTCAAAACTAATCGCAAGCGAGTCGTTTGCGTCCTTGGGCAAGGCACTTAAGGGACATTGCCTGAACCCAGCGGATTAATGGGGAAATCTACCAAAATAAAGGAACGTGTCTATCATACACAACACACAACAATAGCTCCGGTAACCCGACGGTGGGCGCTACGTGATCTAACGATTGCCCGTGTGTTAAACCCATTGGTTTTCCCATTCACGAAAATAAACATGAATATCCTATCCTAATAAATAGTGCAGCCAAGCGTTTGCACACGTTTCAGTTAACAGACACTTTACTATTCTACATCACAGCAACTGTGATACAGAGTGTTGCTTTAAAGATCGTAACCATTAATTATTAGCATTTGTATGATTGTATTTTAGGCCTGCTTTCAGGATTAAATTATTTCTACGTAAAAAAAGAAGTGTAAATACTTTGTTTTAAAATCAAAAGTATAAATATACAAGTATAAGTTTAAATGATTACTAACAGTGAGTTTAGAAATATGAGTTTCAGTATCTGTGGAGTTGAAGATTTAGTGCATGCCATTTCATTCGGTTTATCCCATAGATATCTGTATTTTAAGTTTAAGATCACAAATAACTCTTTAAAACATATTATTGCAGCAGAATATGTAAGTTTATTTCCGTAAATTTTAATTTTGGTAGAACAAAATTATTTATGGGTGTCACATTCGTTAAGTGCCTTGACCGATCCTAAAGTAGACCAGCTATAGTCTACGATATAATTGAAAACCCTTTTAAAACTTTGGAATCGTGTAGATTTCGAAAAAACCTTAATAAAGTTAGTCAATGTTCTTTACACCGACCCGCAAGGCATCATAATAAACTACAAATTTATGTTACCTTCTTTTGTAATGTTAAGAGGTGTAAGACAAGGATAGGATATTCATGTTTATTCCTGCAAAGGGAAAACCAAGGGGATTAACACACGCGCAATCGTCAGATCACCTCATGCCAACCGTCGGGTTACAGGAGCTATTGCAGTGTGTTGTATATGATACATACGTTTTTTAATTTAAATAACTAGTTCAAGCAATGTCTGTTAAGTGCCTTGCCCAAGGACACAACCGACTAGCTAGCGACTACGACCCTTTGGCTTAAAGGCGTCGCACTAAACCGCCAGACTAAGCGGTTGGACAAGGAGACCCGTTCTTGCCAACATTGCTTATCATATGTATAAGGTACTCACGCAATACACAAGAACACTGCTGTTGGTGAAATGTCAGTAGGTAACAACGAGGTTAAACTCTCTATCTATTAAGACTATTCCCTTTGCTTTATAAATGACTACAAATCAAGCTTGCTCGCATTTATTAGACGTAACACTTTTCGATTTTTCTCCGGCTTTAAAGTAAACTGCGCAAACTCAACCGCTTTCGACTTGGGCCCAAATCTGAAATCGATGTCACTTTAAAAAAATCGAACTTTCCTGAATTTTTAAAAGATATCAATTTAAATAAGGTATGTCGAGGTTATCGAAAATGTGTGGGCTTCTAATTGCCTTTTTATACCTTAAAAATGTAGGGTTTTATTTTGTCCTATTATAGACTACAATACTTAATGTAATTCTTGTGTCAAATGTTCATGCTGTTGCATGCATATATTTCTTAACCCTTACAGTCCATGCCAAGTTACACAAATAGTTGAAAATATTATTATTTACAAAAATCGGTTGAAGGATAAAGCATACAATGCAGTGAATAAAATCGCGAAGGATCTTGTTCTTCATTGAACACCTTGCTTTGTGAACCATTGTTTAGGTCAATTTTATTAGTATTTGACCACCCTAAACTTACTTGTTTGTAGAACGTATTTGGGTTTATTGAAGTCAAGTTTTCATAATCGGAATGAAAAAAGTCAGAGACTATAATATCTACTTTAAGAAGGGCGGTGATGATAAACCCAAGAGCGCAATCGTCAGACATAGCCGCTTGGTTTTGTGTATTAACCAAAGCCTCCCTTCCACACCACGGCTTCATCTTTAATGCGAGTGGCCTTGAAATGCAACATCCGGCACCCCCTTGAGCAAACTGGTAACAATAAGTCTTGCCCTGGTAGTCGGTATGTAAATAATCAACGGAAAGCCTACCAACGTAAATGTCACTGGTCCAGTTAAAGCCTTTAATAACTTCAAGCAATCGGGTTGGATTTACGTAATTATCGTCATCAAATCGGCACCACCATTTTTTGCCCGAAGACAGAAAGGTGTCGTACTCTGTTCCCATTTTGCAGCCCAAGTTTGAATAACCTCTTCCCGTGCCACAGTGGGTGTTAACCAAATGCCCGTTCGCGGTGCGATTCAGTTGGACATCGTCCCCATCAGTAAAAATAAAAGTCTGTTTCTTCGCCAGATTAAACCAGGTCTTCATAATATGAACTATACGAATTTGGTGGAACTTCGCCGATGTTTTAATGCTGATGAAGATGTCGTCTAAGGTCACGCCTTCTTTACTTTTATCATGTAAAGACACATTCCCATTACTGCCTTTTACAGCTAGATGATTAAAGTCAGGATTTAAAAGTTGGGAAAACTTGCGAAAGCTCACTTTTGTAATATAAGCAAAGATTAAAAACACACTGATCAATAATACTACCAGCAAACAGGTACTCAACCTATTCGGCATCTTCGTAAATTTAAAAACACTGCAAAAAAATAGTTATTTTTTGAACAGACTGAAATGATACAAAAGTTTTACCAACAAATTTAAGTTGTGAAGTATATTTTAACAATTCTTATAAAAATGCATCAATAAATTGTACACTTTGGTATTTCCTGGACAGATGACTAAGATACAACATGCATTTCCGTTCTCATTTTTACTTTGACATTAATAGTGATCGTGTTTTATTCAGCTGGCTTCTCGGTACTCGGATAGGATATTCATGTTTATCCCCGTGAATGGGAAAACCCCAGGGGTTATCACACGGGCAATCGTCAGATCACCTCGCGCCCATCGTCGGGTTACCGGAGCTATTGCAGTGTGTTGTATATGATAGACACGTGCCTTCAATTTGGTAGAACCCATTAATCCGCTGGGTTCAGGCAATGTCCGTAAAGTGCCTTGCCCAAGGACACAACCGACTAGCTAGCGACCAGTTTCGCACCTGCAACCTTTCGATTGAAAGGCGACGCACTTAACCGCTAGACCATCGGGCCGGACTACTCGTGGTCTTATGTTTTCTTTTATTGCAGTCGTTAACAAATAATTAAAAACTGACCGTCATGATATCAAGATATTGCCTTCCTAAACACGCACAGAACGTTCGACAAAAACTTACATCACTTAGGTTATTAACTGTAAAGGACTTTTCACTGTATAGAAGTTGTAAAATTTCATTGCTTTTATATCTCTAAAGCTGGTTCTGAGTCAAACTAGGTAAAAGTACTTGATGTAAAGGATTAAAAAGCTTCCCGTTTTGCAAGATTACATTGTCTGTAAAGCGCGAAATATTTCTGCCGAAGTCATCTTCTGTATAACTTACACACATAATACAATAAAAATCTTAATTTTTATAACGAAATCCCTCGTACTCATAGATCGTATACACTAAATACATATATGTAACTGAAACACTATACTCTAGAGGAGCATGCAGTGAGTAATAACTGTACGGGGAGAAAAGCGGAAACGTTGGAAATAATAACTGTTAGTAAGTCGATACCCAGAAAGCCCTTATTCTGGCTTTGTATATACCTTACATGTGGGAACATATACCAGTGGTGTAAAAAAATGATCTTTGTATATACAACTGCTGATTTAAGTTTATCACGTTTTGTGGATTTAAAAAAAGGTGTGTAAAAACAGTCATTGTGCATATTGGTGGACGCAACTTTAAAACCTTAATATAAGTTGTAACGGATAGCTCAAAAACCATATGGACAAATTATACAACATGCGTCTCGAAATCGACCAAGTGAAGAAACAGATGGTCTGACAGGATAGTACTTATTCACACGTAACAGCATCAATATAACACAAAGAAACGCCCAGAAGTTCTAACATATCGGCGAACAAGTGAAGGAAATATTGTTTCGTTTGCGATAGGTTGGGCCATTTACGTTCCTAATGTAGGCTTTACTAGATCATGGATGCTCAGGGATTGGGTACTAACGCACTCGTTTAACACTTTTGAATAGACGAGGCATAAATTTGATAACCCTACGAGAAAACCCAGCTGAAATGAATGTATTTGTGACGATTATGGCGGGTAGTACAGTGATGCGTGCGTTTGTGGCTATACCGGTAGTTGACCTGACAAGTGCGTTTGTGGCTATACCGGTAGTTGACCTGACAAGTGCGTTTGTGGCTATACCGGTAGTTGACCTGACAAGTGCGTTTGTGGCTATACCGGAAGTTGACCTGACAAGTGCGTTTGTGGCTATACCGGTAGTTGCTCTGACAAATTCGTTGGCTGTACTGGACAATTAAAACCATACCGAATAGCAAATTAAAAAAATAACGATGGGGTACGTGTCTACAAAAGTACAGTCTAGTTGACATACAGCTGGGCAATACTAAAATGATAGAAACTGATCGTTAAAATTACGCAAACTAATTTAAACCTTGCCCTATAAAACACAAATCTTAACCCCAGAACTAACCCTAACTCCAACCCCACGTTTAAAACTAACTCTAATGTACTCATTTTTATTTTAGTGTGCAGTTCCCCTTTTTTAATTACCCCTCATATAACCGGTTATTACTAAATTCAAATTGTTTATAGCAGGGATGTCCAACCTTTTATTGTAGTGGGCCGCATTGTCACTTGAAATAATTCGATGGGCCGCAGAACCTAATAATTCAATGGGCCGCATAGTCTTATAGTTATATATAACCTGCGTATTCCTATTGCTTCCATACTATAGCCTACTATTACTACGTCCCTAAAAGCTGACTGATACATTTTAATTAGGCTAAGAATTAAAGTTCAAAATACTACTTGGAGTGAAAATGACTAGCGGGCCGCACAAAAATCTCAGGTGGGCCGCAGGTTGAACATCCCTGATTTATAGGTTCAAATCTAGCTAACGTAATAAAACCATTTAAAATTCTTGAATACATGCTTCTGTATTTTACTCAATTATATAAACCAAAGGGGAGTGGCGGTAATACAGTAGACGCGCTAATTATTATAAATTTGGTCCGGAATTTCTCCATTTAAAAGTATTTGTTTAATTGAGATAATTTGACCAACATTTTCTCCATCTTCCTTAATACAGTGTGGTATTTTTTCCACCACGCACTTATAACTTCGCCTTTTCAACATGCGAGCTATCTGTACGCATGCATGCTGCGCATAGGTTCTTTACCGGGACAGTCACTTCGGTATGACGTTGATTTATTGACGCAGTACTGTTATTTACTTTATTATGCGTTACCATAGCTTGTACATATTATTACATACTCTACAATAGTTAGTATATGGCCTGCGACCTACCTACACCCGAGGCGATATGAATACGGCACACCGTTTTTATGAACAGTTTAAACCAGGGATGTCCAACCTTTTATTGTAGTGGGCCGCATTGTCACTTGAAAAAATTCAATGGACCGCATAACCTATTAATTCGATGGGCGCAGAGTTTTATAGTTATATATGACCTGCGTATTCATGTTGCTATTATAATAAAGCCTACTATTACAACGTCCCTAAAAGCTGACTGATATATTTTAATTAGGCTAATATTCAAATATCAAAGTACTATTGGGAGTGAAAATGACTGGCGGGCCGCACAAAAATATGAGGTGGGCCGCACGTTGGACATCACTGACTGCAAATCAATTGTGCATTTTGCGGCTTTCTGGTACAATTATTTGCACATAAACATACACATATATACCAATTATTAATAAGCAACCAGCTTATCAACTGTTTTTTTTAAAAGGTCGATAGGGTTAGCAATCCATAAAAATGCGTGGTGTCGCTACAACAATCAGTAGAAAAAGGGAAAACACGGTAGAAGCTGTATGGAACGATACATATACCGACTCTTAAACAAAATAACGGTCCGAGTGACGAGCCCATAATGGGTTCGAAACTTGGCTTGGTAAAAAAAAAACAAAAAAAAAACGGTAGAAGCTTTATAGGAGAGAGTGTTTCATGCGGAACGACAAAATGTTTTTTCCCTTTTTTTAGAGACCGATTCTTCTCTTTTCAAATTGTATAGCGCCCAGGATGATTTTCAAACCGCACCTCCTTAATAGTGTGATAAATATAAATGCAGCAGTTAGTAAACTGTTATTAACAGATTAAGTACCGGTAATATATCGATACCGGGGCAATGCACAATGAGCCTGTGGTTGACTGGTTAGGATTACTGTTCAGGTAGAGATTAGCGCCAGGGTAGGGGTTAAAGTAAGTTAGTTATCCACCCGGATTAAAGTGGTTGGTCGGCTGTTATTTGGTTTAAGATTACTCATTGTATTTACGAAGAGTCGAGAACGATTGTCTGTGAAATGCCTGGAGACAGCAGCGGTTCCTAGAAAATTGTCCAGACCAAATCAAACCACAATAACACGCGTTAAAGATTTGCCGACGTGATTAAATGAAAACTTTTAATGGAAAGATCATTCAAGTTTATCCCAATGAATTGTAAAGGGCGTTGACACGCGGGCAATCGTCAGATTACCTAGCATCCATCGTCCTGTTACCGGAGCTATTGTAGTGGTTGACACGTTTTTTTATTAAGTAAAATAGATTAATGCAGTCGAAACGGTTAATGTCTGCAAGAGCTTTGCCGAACGACACAACCTATTAGCTGAAGACTAGTTTCTTTAATATGCATATATTAGAACATAAAAAAGTCCAATGCACTAAATGCTAGAGAACGTGGGATGCACTAAATGCCAGAAAATGTACAACCCATTCAAAGCCAGAAAACGTACAATCCACTCAAAGCCAGAAAACGTACAACCCGCTTAGAGCCAGACAACGTACAACCCGCTCAAAGCCAGACAACGTACAACCCACTCAAAGCCAGAAAACGTACAATCCACTCAAAGCCAGACAACGTACAACCCACTTAAAGCCAGAAAACATACAATCCACTCAAAGCCAGAAAACGTGCAATCCACTCAAAGCCAGAAAACGTACAACCCACTCAAAGCCAGAAAACGTGCAATTCACTCAATGCCAGAAAACGTGCAACCCACTCAAAGCCAGAAAACGTACAACCCACTCAAAGCCAGAAAACGTGCAATTCACTCAATGCCAGAAGAACGTGCAACCCACTCAAAGCCAGAAAACGTACAACCCACTCAAAGCCAGAAAACGTGCAACCCACTCAAAGCGAGAAAACGTGCAATTCACTCAATGCCAGAAAACGTGCAACCCACTCAAAGCCAGAAAACGTGCAATTCACTCAATGCCAGAAAACGTACAACCCACTCAAAGCCAGAAAACGTGCAATTCACTCAAAGCGAGAAAACGTGCAACCCACTCCAAGCCAGACAACGTACAACTCACTCAAAGCCAGAAAACGTGCAATTCACTCAAAGCCAGAAAACGTACAACCCACTCAAAGCCAGAAAACGTGCAATTCACTCAAAGCGAGAAAACGTACAACCCACTCCAAGCCAGACAACGTACAATTCACTCAAAGCCAGAAAACGTACAATCCACTCAAAGCCAGAAAACGTACAATCCACTCAAAGCCAGAGAACGTGCAACCCACTTGTGGAGAAACAGGTTCTTTTGTGGTTGTTTTGCGTGCTTATAGCTCTAGCACTGAACCTGACCTGAATTCTCCAACTAATTAGACTCCGAATTGACTCCGTCTCGGAAGGTTTCTGAATTGTATCTTATAAGCTGATACAGTAAAACACATACACTTTAACTGGTTGCCTGAACATGCTCGGAGCCGCGCCCGAGCAGGCGATTTATTTTCGGTCTTTATTCCAAAACGCGTTTTCGATAATAATTCATGCAAAGACTCTATACACAAAACATCAGCTTGCAAAACATATGGCATGGGGATTATATCCCGTTACAGGAAGTGAGACACAAAGGTTTTTAGAACAGGCGCACGCAGATGTGCAGCAATGAATAATGGCTTAATTAAACAATTTAAAAAACTTAACATAATGTGCAACAAATATTACACAAGCCGCGAATGCTACATAGCTTCTTTTCCCCCAAAATTTTAAATTTTGAAAATTATTAATCCGCTATGGGATCTACATAAATTATTGTAGGAATTCGCGGCTTTCAAATGGTGGCGCGAAAATCATTTTTCAATAAATCGAATAGGTTGGGTCTCATCGATGGCGAAATGTGGATGAAATCTGTAAAATAAACTGAACAAGAGTTTCCGTATAGGGCCTATAAAATAACTATCAGGTTATTCGCTATGCTCAAACATTAGTGGTCCATGCACACGGCAAAAATCAAACCAAAGCATTATTCAGACGCAACTCACGCTATAGACAATAGACATAAAAAAACATACTCGTATAAAAAATAGTCGGCGTGGAGCATCCTCGACACGCAATAACATACCCAGTAGACACAAAATACTCATATAAAATAGGCCACTCTAGACGATACTCAATAGTCATGTAATAATCAATAATGCTTTAGTCGTGATCGTACCATATTTGCATTTCTCACCAATCCTTGAGCAAAATGCTGAACAACTCGGTGACAGTCAAAGATCCGTCTCATAGACAAAACGGCCACCACGAAAACGACAAACTTGTAAGTACGTGAGCCCAGGTGATCGCTCGGGTTTGCGACGCGTGTCGTGAAGAAAAGTCTTTTCCGACTCGACCAAAATGTCGAAAATATTGTTTTCCTCTTCGATTGTGCTGCTCGCGAATGATGGTTTCTTTATTAGACCCATGATTTCTGGCGTTTTCAGCGCTTCCCTTCGATCCACCGTATCTTCTTTGTGCTTTATGCCGGGTGGCGCGATATTCGTTTCTTCCGGACGACGACGTAGACGGCCACTTCGCCCATCCACAATGAGATTGAAACGCTTCACAAAGTCCGGACCAATCACGGGATGGCGAACGTTTGCGATCTGAAAGCTCCATTTGAAAGATCCCACACCTTGCAATGAAACGTCCAATTCCTTGTTTCCAGTTGATGAGCAGTTCGTTTCGCTTAGTCTTAGTTTTCCGGAATGTTTGTAAAAAATAGAACGTCTGTCTTCTAAATTGGGTAAAAGAGAAAATGATGCTCTGGGGTCCACCAGAAACTTTAAGTTGTTTGCCACGTCTTCAACGAAAAATAAACTGGACTTCGCATGGAAATATCTCGGGCTTGACATTTGTAGTGTTGTTTTTGGTTTTGTTCTCGCTGTTTTTCTGTAGATTGCAGACCAATTGCAGCCTGGGTTGCATTTTCGTGCTCGGTTACCAAAATGTTTATGAAACCAACAAATCCTCACTTGCGGCTTTTCTGTTGGCATCGGAAAATTGAAGCGATTGTTTTGCCAACACATTTTTCTTGGTAAATAGACCTGCGTGTTCAAACACGTATTGGAGATTCACCACTGTGGAGAAACAGGTGATTCTGTGGTTGTTTTGCGTGCTTATAGCTCTAGCACTGAACCTGACCTGAATTCTCCAACTAATTAGACTCCGAATTGACTCCGTCTCGGAAGGTTTCTGAATTGTATCTTATAAGCTGATACAGTAAAACACATACACTTTAACTGGTTGCCTGAACATGCTCGGAGCCGCGCCCGAGCAGGCGATTTATTTTCGGTCTTTATTCCAAAACGCGTTTTCGATAATAATTCATGCAAAGACTCTATACACAAAACATCAGCTTGCAAAACATATGGCATGGGGATTATATCCCGTTACAGGAAGTGAGACACAAAGGTTTTTAGAACAGGCGCACGCAGATGTGCAGCAATGAATAATGGCTTAATTAAACAATTTAAAAAACTTAACATAATGTGCAACAAATATTACACAAGCCGCGAATGCTACACACTCAAAGCCAGAAAACGTGCAATTCACTCAAAGCGAGAAAACGTACAACCCACTCAAAGCCAGAAAACGTGCAATTCACTCAAAGCGAGAAAACGTACAACCCACTCAAAGCCAGAAAACGTGCAATTCACTCAAAGCGAGAAAACGTACAACCCACTCAAAGCCAGAAAACGTGCAATTCACTCAAAGCGAGAAAACGTACAACCCACTCAAAGCCAGAAAACGTGCAATTCACTCAAAGCGAGAAAACGTGCAACCCACTCCAAGCCAGACAACGTACAATTCACTCAAAGCCAGACAACGTACAATTCACTCAAAGCCAGAAAACGTACAACCCACTCCAAGCCAGACAACGTACAATTCACTCAAAGCCAGAAAACGTGCAATTCACTCAAAGCGAGAAAACGTGCAACCCACTCCAAGCCAGAAAACGTGCAATTCACTCCAAGCCAGAAAACGTGCAACCCACTCAAAGCCAGAAAACGTGCAATTCACTCAATGCCAGAAAACGTACAACCCACTCAAAGCCAGAAAACGTACAACCCACTCAATGCCAGAAAACGTGCAACCCACTCAAAGCCAGAAAACGTGCAACCCACTCAAAGCCAGAAAACGTACAATTCACTCAATGCCAGAAAACGTGCAACCCACTCAAAGCCAGAAAACGTGCAACCCACTCAAAGCCAGAAAACGTGCAATTCACTCAATGCCAGAAAACGTGCAACCCACTCCAAGCCAGACAACGTACAATTCACTCAAAGCCAGAAAACGTGCAATTCACTCAATGCCAGAAAACGTGCAACCCACTCCAAGCCAGAAAACGTGCAACCCACTCCAAGCCAGAAAACGTACAACCCACTCAATGCCAGAAAACGTACAATCCACTCAAAGCCAGAAAACGTGCAACCCACTCCAAGCGAGAAAACGTGCAACCCACTCAAAGCCAGAAAACGTACAATTCACTCAAAGCCAGAAAACGTACAACCCACTCAAAGCCAGAAAACGTGCAATTCACTCAATGCCAGAAAAACGTACAACCCACTCCAAGCCAGAAAACGTACAACCCACTCAATGCCAGAAAACGTGCAACCCACTCAAAGCCAGAAAACGTGCAATTCACTCAAAGCGAGAAAACGTGCAACCCACTCCAAGCCAGACAACGTACAATTCACTCAAAGCCAGAAAACGTGCAATTCACTCAAAGCCAGAAAACGTGCAACCCACTCAAAGCCAGAAAACGTACAATTCACTCAAAGCCAGAAAACGTGCAATTCACTCAATGCCAGAAAACGTACAACCCACTCCAAGCCAGACAACGTACAACCCACTCCAAGCCAGAAAACGTGCAATTCACTCAAAGCCAGAAAACGTGCAACCCACTCAAAGCCAGAAAACGTACAATTCACTCAAAGCCAGAAAACGTGCAATTCACTCAATGCCAGAAAACGTACAACCCACTCCAAGCCAGACAACGTACAATTCACTCAAAGCCAGAAAACGTGCAATTCACTCAAAGCCAGAAAACGTGCAACCCACTCAAAGCCAGAAAACGTACAATTCACTCAAAGCCAGAAAACGTGCAATTCACTCAAAGCGAGAAAACGTACAACCCACTCCAAGCCAGACAACGTACAATTCACTCAAAGCCAGAAAACGTGCAATTCACTCAATGCCAGAAAACGTGCAATTCACTCAAAGCCAGAAAACGTACAACCCACTCAAAGCCAGAAAACGTGCAATTCACTCAATGCCAGAAAACGTACAACCCACTCAAAGCCAGAAAACGTACAACCCACTCAATGCCAGAAAACGTGCAACCCACTCAAAGCCAGAAAACGTGCAACCCACTCCAAGCCAGAAAACGTGCAACCCACTCAAAGCCAGAAAACGTGCAACCCACTCAAAGCCAGAAAACGTGCAACCCACTCAAAGCCAGAAAACGTGCAATTCACTCAATGCCAGAAAACGTACAACCCACTCAATGCCAGAAAACGTGCAACCCACTCAAAGCCAGAAAACGTGCAATTCACTCAAAGCGAGAAAACGTGCAACCCACTCCAAGCCAGAAAACGTGCAATTCACTCAAAGCCAGAAAACG
Organism: Ciona savignyi; assembly: GCA_000149265.1. Taxonomy (NCBI): domain Eukaryota; kingdom Metazoa; phylum Chordata; class Ascidiacea; order Phlebobranchia; family Cionidae; genus Ciona; species Ciona savignyi. The sequence goes on from CH002026.1 coordinate 174,842, forward strand.
TACAATTCACTCAAAGCCAGAAAACGTACAATTCACTCAAAGCCAGAAAACGTACAACCCACTAAATGCCAGAGAACGTACAACTCACTCAAAGCCAGAAAACGTACAACCCACTCAAAGCCAGAAAACGTGCAATTCACTCAATGCCAGAAAACGTACAACCCACTCAAAGCCAGAAAACGTACAACCCACTCAATGCCAGAAAACGTGCAACCCACTCAAAGCCAGAAAACGTGCAACCCACTCCAAGCCAGAAAACGTGCAACCCACTCAAAGCCAGAAAACGTGCAACCCACTCAAAGCCAGAAAACGTGCAACCCACTCAAAGCCAGAAAACGTGCAATTCACTCAATGCCAGAAAACGTACAACCCACTCAATGCCAGAAAACGTGCAACCCACTCAAAGCCAGAAAACGTGCAATTCACTCAAAGCGAGAAAACGTGCAACCCACTCCAAGCCAGAAAACGTGCAATTCACTCAAAGCCAGAAAACGTACAATTCACTCAAAGCCAGAAAACGTGCAACCCACTCAAAGCCAGACAACGTACAACCCACTAAATGCCAGAGAACGTACAACTCACTCAAAACCAGAAAACGTACAACCCACTCAAAGCCAGAAAACGTACAATCCACTCAAAGCCAGAAAACGTACAATCCACTCAAAGCCAAAAAAACGTGCAATCCACTCAATACCAGGGGACGTGCAATGCACTTAATACCAGAGAACGTGCAGAAACGAAGAGATCGGTGATGGGGAAGTCATTACATCCTCTTGCTGTTTTGTCTATGCGGAAATAACTACCATGTTGATTCGTCTAGAGGGAAGGCATCAAATCGTTGCGCTGTCTCGAACAAGACTATATATCAAAGCAAACTGCATCGTTTGAATATCAGAACTTTCCTGAAACAAGAAGTATAACAATGGACCGCAAGATTGCAATTCTTCTCTGCTTTATACTTCTCGTGGTGAATGAGATGGGCATCGTTCAAGTAAACGCCTCGAAGAAATGGACTTACGACTATACAGACAGGTGTGTGTAACATTCCTTAAAATACATTATTTCGTAAGAAATATATTTATAATTTAAATGAATGTTTTGGTTATAAATTACACTTTGCTCGGGCAAAGCAACCCGACTATAAATGTTAACTTATACCTTTGATAACAAATGATCGCTCTTTATTTTTCAGAAATAAATACCAAGCGTTTGCAGAGGGTAAGTTTTCCGTATATTTATCGCATATGGCACAACTGAATACCAGTTATGGCAAATTTTAAATATTATTTGTAATTACATGATTATAATATTATTTTGTGACCTTGGATATTAGATAAACCTGGCCACTACATATGTACATATTTTGATATTTATGGCACAATAACGGACCATTTATTCCTTATATAAAGCATCTACAAAACCTAACCGCATTTTATCCCACAGATATCGCTGAGTTATTGAACGCCGAAAAGCATTGGCAATAATTTGAATGTGTGCACCGATTAATAAATGTGATGCACAATAAAATATAATGAACTGGAATATAATGCAGTTGATTTACGGTCGTGTGCCCGAATGGTTAACGCGACCGATACATATACCGACTTACATACAAAAACGGTCCTGGTGACGTCCTGATGTTTCAAATAGCTCCACTGCACCCAGTTTTCGATGAAGTCCTGCCTTCAGGCAAGGTCATATCAAACAATGGACATCGGATCGTACATCAGCACCGCCTGGTAAAGAGATTGCAGAGATGAACACGCGTAAACAAGTCCGTGGCAAAGCTGTAATTCTATGTAACCCGGTGACGTCATATGACAGATCACCGCATGCAAGCGTGTGATATGATCGTTGCTTAGATGAAATTCGTGTAAACAAGTTCGTGTCGTAGTGTAGGGTGATGACATCATTGCGAGTCTCCGTATGAATTGCCTGTAGACGGCAGCGGTTCCTGGCAAATTGTACAGACCAATTAAAGCCACCACAACGCGAGTGAACATGGAAACGTTTAGGGATTGATTTATCCCTTTTAAATTCAGTGTGTCAGTTTATAAATAGTATTAGAACAAAAGCAATTACGCTCTGACGTCTAATTTAAGTCTATTAAAAGAGGACATTAATCTAATTCTGTAAAGTTAAGGAAAGTGGGTTTTTAAAAACCGATTAACAAACAGTAATAAGCATGGGAATAGTTTATTCACCTATTCAAACGTCTTTTCTGCAGCGTGGAAAGTTTGAGTTGCCACATGCTTAAGTATTGACTTTTCGCGCAAGTTAAATTACGCGGCGTTCAATAAAAAGGACTATCTTTGTTGCACTTTTGCCACGGTACCTCTAAATACTACAGGAGCGCTTGGACCGCTTGGAGCGCATGGAGCGCTTAAATCGCTTGGAGCGCTTGGAGCGCTTGGAGCGCTTGGAGCGCTTGGAGCGCTTGGAGCGCTTGGAGCGCTTGGAGCGCTTGGAGCGCTTGGAGCGCTTGGATCGTTTGGATCGCTTACTATACTTAGTAATTACAAAAGCCATGATAATAATGTTAGGGTTGGGGTTAAAGTTAGTTCTGGGGTTGAGATTAGTGTTTGGGACAGGGTTAGAATTACTTTCCATAGCAATCTAAGTGATCCAAGCGATCCAAGCGCTTCAAGCGGTCCTGTAGTATTTAGAGGCACCCCTTTTGCCAGGGGTTGCCGATCCTGCTTTATAATAATTAGAATTCTCAGCACCGATCTTGTTTTATACATTCTTATACTCAATTTGTTGTTTTAAGCTGACAACGTAACAAATTAAGGAAGCAATAAATATTATTGGTATAGATATCTATCCTTAATACAAATAAACGATAAGATACACAAACAAAAAAAACTTATCCTTATGTATATTTTCTTTTTTATTATCCAAATACAATTTTGCTTTAAGCAAAAGCAGTTTATATTACATTGAGTGCGAAAAAATATTACGCGAATTAATCACATTAGATGGATATTTCCAAGCATGACTTTCATATAATGAAACACGAATTCATGCATGCGCACTTCAATAACATGAATAACCAAACATATTTACACGCTTATAGTGAGTTACGAAAACAGTTAAAAACATTATTTACAGAAATCGGTTGAAGGATAAAGCATACAATGCAGTGAATAAAATTGCGAAGGATCTTGTTCTTCATTGAACACTTTGCTTTGTGATTCATTTTTCATGTCAATTTTATTAGTATTTGACCACCCTAAACTTACTTGTTTGTAAAACGTTTTTGGGTTTATATCACTTAATTTCTCATAGTCGGAATGAAACAAATCAGAGAGTATAATATCTATTTTAAGAAGGGCGGTTATAATAAAACCAAGAGCGCAGTCGTCGGCCATACCCGCTTCCATTTGTGTCTTAACCAACTTCTCCCTTCCACACCACGGCTTCATCTTTATTGCGAGTGGCCTTGAAATGCAACATCCGGCACCTCCGTGAGCAAATTGGTAACGATAAGTCTTTCCGTGGTAGCCGGTATCAAAATGATGAACAGAAAGCCTACCCAGGTAAATGTCACTGGTCCAGTTATAGCTTTTAACTAGTTCAAGCAAGCGGGTTGGATTTACGTAATTATCGTCATCAAATCGGCACCACCATTTCTTCCCCGTAGACAGAAAAGTGTCGTACTCTGTTCCCATTTTGCAGCCTAAGTTTGAATAACCTCTTCCCGTGCCACAGTGGGTGTTAACCAAATGGCCGTTCGCGGTGTGATTCAGTTGGACATCGTCCCCATCAGTAAAAATATAAGTCTGTTTCTTTGCCAGATTAAACCAAGTCTTCATAATATGAACTATTCGAGTTTGGTGGAACTTCTCTGATGTTTTAATGCTGATGAAGATGTCGTCTAAGGTCACGTCTTCCATACTTTTATCTTGTAAAGACAAATTTCCATCATTGCCTTTTACAGTTAGATGATTAAAGTCAGGATTTAAATGTTGGGAAAAATCGCGAAAGCCCACTTTTGTAATATAAGCAAAGATTAAAAATACACTGATCAACAATACTACCAGCAAATGGATAATCAACTTATTGGGCATCTTCTTTAATTTGCAAACACTAAAGAATTAAAAAAACATATTTATTTTTTAAACAGACTGAAATGATAAAATTTGTACAACAAATTTTCAATTGCGGGAAGTATATTTTAACAGTTCTTCTTAAAATGCATCAATAAATTTCACACTTTGGTATTTCCTGGACAGACTAATATACAACATGCATTTTCGATCTCATTTTTACTATATTGACATTAATAGTGATCGTGTTTTATTCAGCTGGCATCTCGGTATTCGTATTCTTTTTCATTTTCAGTCGTTAACAAATAATTAAAAATTGAGCGTCGTGATATCGAGATATTTCCTTCCTAAACACGCACAGAAAGTCCGACAAAAACTTACATCACTTAGGTTATTAACTGTAAAGGACTTTTCACTGTATAGAAGTTGTAAAATTTAATTGCTTTCATATAAAATTTCATTTAAGTAAATGCTGGGTCAAACTAGGTAAAAGTGCTTGATGTAAAGAATTAAAGCTTGCCTTTGCAAGATTACATTGTCTGAAAAGCGAAGAATATTTCTGCCGAAATCAACTTCTGTAAAACTTACAGACTAATCGATTAAGAATCATAATTTTTATAACGATATCCATCGTATTTATAGATCGCACACTAACTAAATACAAATTATATAACTGAAACAATATACGCTAGAGAAGCATGCAGTGAGTAATAACTGTATGGTGAAAAAGCGGAAACGTTGGAAATAATAACTGTTAGTAAGTCGATATCCAGAAAGCCCTTATTCTGGCTTTGTATATACCTTACATGTGGGAACATATACCAGCGGTGTAAAAAAATAATCTTATTTATACAACTGCTCGGATTTAAGTTGATCACGGTTTGTTAATTTAAAAAAGGTGTGTAAAAAACAGTCATTGCGCATATTGGTAGAGGCAGCTCCAAAACCTTAATATAAGTTGTAACGGATAGCTCAAAATCCATATGGACAAATTATACAACATGCGTCTGGAAATTGACCAAGTGAAGAAACAGATGGTCTGACAGGATAGTACTTATTCATACGTGACAGCATCAATGATACACAGAAACGCCCAGAAGTTCTAACATATCGGCGAACAAGTGAAGGAAATATTGTTTCGTTTGCGATAGGTTGGGCCATTTACGTTCCCTATGTAGGCTTTACTAGATCATGGATAATTAGGGATTGGGTACTAACGCAGTCGCTTATCACTTTTGAATAGACGAGGCATAAATTTAATAACCCTACGAGAAAACCCAACTGAAATGAATGTATTTGTGACGATTATTGCGGGTAGGATTGCTGACGTGCGTTGGCTGTACTGGACAATTAAAATCATACCGAATAGCAAATTAAAAAAATAACGATGGGGTACGTGTCTACAAAAGTACAGTCTAGTTGACATACAGCCGGGCAATACTAAAATGATAGAAACTGATCGTTAAAATTACGCAAACTAATTCAAACCTTGCCCTAAACACAAATCTCAACCCCAGAACTAACCCTAACTCCAACCCCACGTTTAAAACTAACTCTAATGTACTCATCTTCATTTTAGTGTGCCATTCCCCCTTTTTAGTTTCCCCTTATATAACTGGTTATAACTGAATTCAAATTATTTATAGATTTAAATCTAGCTCAGTGGTTCTTAAACTTTTTCAGTCGCGCCCCCCTTGAGATTTGTGATTTATGCTCACGCCTCACCTACTTAAAAATCAAATTTCCGAAAAATAGAGCAATAATTTATTTGCCATTACCCTGCTTAGTGTAAAGGATGCAAGGGTTCGCGAACCGTTTTTTAAAGTTCGCGAATTACAAAATTTAACAAAATCGCGAAAATATAAATTACCGTTACTGATTTCGCGCACTTTTAATAATAAATCATCAACACAATATAATATAACATAATATTTTGCCTTTAACATAATATAACATTTAACAATGGAATTACTATTACATTTATTTACCTTGCTTTTAATTTGCATTATTGACGCAAAATAAGCATTTCTATCACAAAGCAACAATAGCCATTATGCGTTAATATAGCACGATTCCTTTATTTATGATTGGCGGAGATGCGACACACCTTTTTATAATAAGGTTATATGGTGTTTTAACAAGTAAGATTACTCGTTTTTGGTTAGGTTTGGTCGATATTCGTCCTATCCTACACGCGTTAACTCACGACACGTTTATTGTAGTTTATCATTACTATTTAATAACGGTACTGTTTTCTTAATGAATTATCTTTCTGGCTTCAAAGATTAGTTTGAGAGGTTCCGAAACCGCATTCTAAGGCAATTTAACATAGCTAAAGCGCGAAAACGATTTTCTCGTATCCCACGCATTTCGCGAATCGTTTCAAAATCGTTAATTCGAACCCTGCAATATGTCACTGTCATGCTCGCGCCCCCCTTGAGAAGCTTCCACGCCCCCCAAGGGGGGCGCGCCCCCAGTTTAATAACCCCTGATCTAGCTAAATCATCCTAAATGTAAAACTGACGGGAAGTCGGATTAATTGTGACGTAATAAAACCATTCAAAAAAATTCTTCTGTAATTTTACTCAATTATATAAACCAAAGGGAAGGGGCGGTAATACAGTAGACGCGCTAATTATTATAACTTTGGTCCGGAATTTCTCCATTTAAAAGTATTTGTTTAATTGAGATAATATGACCAACATTTTCCCCATCTTCCTTAATACAGTGTGGTATTTTTTCCACCACGCACTTATAACTTCGCCTTTTCAACATGCATGCTGCGTGTAGGCTCTTTACCCGGAGAGTCACTTCGGTATGACGTTGATTTACTAACGCAGTATTTACTTTATTATGCGCTACCATAGCTTGTACATATTATTACATACTCTACAATAGTAAGTAAAAGGCTTCCATCTGCTGCGACCTACCTACACTCGAGGCGATATGAATACGGCACACCGTTTTTATGGACAGTTTAAACCAGGGATGTCCAACCTTTTATTGTAGTGGGCCGCATTGTCACTTGAAAAAATTCAATGGGCCGCATAACTTATTAATTCAATGGGCCGCAGAATCTTATAGTTATATATAACCTGCGTATTCATGTTGCTATCATAATATAGCCTACTATTACAACGTCCCTAAAAGCTGACTGATACATTTTAATTAGGCTAAGATTCAAATATCAAAGTACTATTGGGAGTGAAAATGACTAGCGGGCCGCACAAAAATATGAGGTGGGCCGCAGGTTGGACATCACTTACTGCAAATCAATTGTGCATTTTGCGGCTTTCTGGTACAATTATTTGTACATAAATATACACATACCAATTATTAATAAACAACCAGCTTACCAACTGTTTTTTAAAAAGGTCGATAGGGTTAGCAATCCATATATATGCGTGTTGTCGCTACAACAATTAGTAGAAAAAGGAAAAAATACGGTAGAAGCTGTATGGTACGGTCGTGTGGCCGAATGGTTAACGCGACCGATACATATACCGACTCTTATACAAAATAACGGTCCGAGTGACGAGCCCATAAGGGTTCGAAACTTGGCTTGGTAAAAATAAAACAAAAAAACGGTAGAAGCTGTATAGGAGAGGGTGTTTCATGCGGAACGAAAAAATCGTTTTTCCCTTTTTTAGAGACCGATTCTTCTCTTTTCAAATTGTATAGCGCCCAGGATGATTTTCAAACCGCACGTCTTTAATGGTATGATGAATATAAATGCAGCAGTTAGTAAACTGTTATTAACAGATTTTATTAAAAGTACCGGTAATATATCGATACCGGGGTAATGCACAATGACCCTGTGGTTGACTGGTTGGGTTAGGAATACTGTTCAGGTAGAGATTGGCGCCAGGATTGGGGTTAGAGTAAGTTATCCACCCGGATTAAAGTGGTTGGTCGGCTGTTATTTGGTTTAAGATTACTTATTGTATTTACGAAGAGTCGGGAATGATTGTCTGTGAAATGCCTGCAGACGGCAGAGGTTCCTGTAAAATTGCACAGACCAACTTAAGCCACCATAATAGGCACTAATAAATGCTCGACGTGATTAAACAGGCAAACTTTTAAAAAGGTATCATTCAAGTTTATCCCAATGAATTGTAAAGGGCGTTAATACGCGGGCAACGGTTAGATTACCTTGCGTCCACCATGGGGTTACCGGAGCCACTGCAGTGTGTGGTGTACAATTAAATTGTTTCTTTAATTAAGTGAAATAAATTAATGCACTAGAATTGGTCAATGTCTGCAAGAAGGCCATAATGTGTCATACGACAAGACCAATTAGCTGGAGACTAGTTTCTAATATGCAACTATTCGAACGTGCATTGTACTCAATACAAAGAACGTGTATTGCACTAAATGCTAAAGAACGTGCATTTCTCTCATTGCTAGAGAACTTGCAATCCAACCCACGTTGTAGTCGAGAACGATCGTATGTGAACTGCCTGGAGACGGCAGCGGTTCCTGGAAAATTGTCCAGACCAAATCAAACCACAATAACACGCGTTAAAGATTTCCCGACGTGATTAAATGAAAACTTTTAATGGAAAGATCATTTAAGGTTATCCCAATGAATTGTAAAGGGCGTTGACACGCGGGCAATCGTCAGATTACCTAGCATCCATCGTCCTGTTACCGGAGCTATTGCAGTGGTTGACACTTTTTTTTATTTAGTAAAATAGATTAATGCAGTCGAAACGGTTAATGTCTGCAAGAGCTTTGCCGAACGACACAACCTATTAGCTGAAGACTAGTTTCTTTAATATGCATCTATTAGAACATAAAAAAGTCCAATGCACTAAATGCTAGAGAACGTGGGATGCACTAAATGCCAGAAAATGTACAACCCATTCAAAGCCAGAAAATGAACAACCCATTCAAAGCCAGAAAACGTGCAATCCACTCAAAGCCAGAAAACGTACAATCCACTCAAAGCCAGAAAATGAACAACCTGCTCAAAGCCAGACAACGTACAATCCACTCAAAGCCAGAAAATGTACAATCCACTCAAAGCCAGAAAACGTACAATCCACTCAAAGTCAGAAAACGTACAACCCACTCAAAGCCAGAGAACGTACAACCCACTCAAAGCCAGAAAACGTACAATCCACTCAAAGCCAGAAAACGTACAATCCACTCAAAGTCAGAAAACGTACAACCCACTCAAAGCCAGAGAACGTACAACTCACTCAAAGCCAGAGAACGTACAATCCAATCAAAGCCAGACAACGTACAATCCACTCAAAGCCAGAAAACGTGCAACCCACTCAAAGCCAGACAACGTACAATCCACTCAAAGCCAGAAAACGTACAACCTACTCAAAGCAAGAAAACGTACAACCCACTCAAAGCCAGAAAACGTGCAATGCACTCAAAGCCAGAAAACGTGCAATCCACTCAAAGCGAGAGAACGTGCAATGCACTCAATACCAGAGAACGTGCAGAAACGAAGAGATCGGTGATGGGGAAGTCATTACATCCTCTTGCTGTTTTGTCTATGAGGAAATAACTACCATGTTGATTCGTCTAGAGGGAAGTCATCAAATCGTTGCGATGTCTCGAACAGGAGTATATATCAAAGCAAACTGCATCGTTTGAATATCAGAACTTTACTGAAACAAGAAGTATAACAATGGACCGCAAGATTGCAATTCTTCTCTGCTTTATACTTCTCGTGGTGAATGAGATGGGCATCGTTCAAGTAAACGCCTCGAAGAAATGGACTTACGACTATACAGACAGGTGTGTGTAACATTCCTTAAAATATATTATTTCGTAAGAAATATATTTATAATTTAAATGAATGTTTTTGTTACAAATTACACTTTGCTCGGGCAAAGCAACCCGACTATAAATATTTACTTAAACCTTTGATAACAAATGATCACTCTTTATTTTTCAGAAATAAATACCAAGCGTTTGCAGAGGGTAAGTTTTCCGTATATTTATCGCATGTGGCACAATCGAATACCAGTTATCGCAAATTTTAAATATTATTCGTAATTACATGATTATATTATTACTTTGTTGGCACAATAACGGACCATTTATTCCTTATAAAAAGCATCTACAAAACCTAACCGCATTTTATCCCACAGATATCGCAGAGTTATTGAACGCCGAAAAGCATTGGCAGTAATTTGAATGTGTGCACCGATTGATAAATGTGATGCACAATAAAATATAATGAACTGGAATATAATGCAGTTGATTTACGATCGTGTGGTCGAATGGTTAACGCGACCGATACATATACCGACTTACATACAAAAAACGGTCCTGGTGACGAGACCATCATGGGTTCGGAACTTGGCACGGTAAAAAACATAAATAAATAATGCTGTTGACTTTGGGGCGGGAAATTATATCGATGTTTATGCCCGTGAATGGGATAGCGCAAGGGGCACAACTTTTTAATTATCGAGCATTTTCGATTAATCACTTTTCCACTGCCTTTCTTTCTAACGTCGATGAACTTATTAAGCTCTTTACCCAAGTTGGATTTGGGTGGTTAGAACGCTTCCTGCTTGGATTGGGACAATTGTACATACGAAGCAATTCGAAAACCGTGTTTGCGAAATGCGGCGCAACGACTCTTGCCGTACGCTACACAGAACCTAATTAATTAACCAGATATTAAGTTTGGGGTAATTAGACCCTTAGATCCTATACTCTAGAATTCCTTTTTTTCTACTAAAATAACTGAGTCCACTCGATTGCGGGTTAGTACTGCCTTTTAATTCTTTAACAACGTACAAACGATTCACAAGCAGTAATATTTGCAAAGTCAATCGCGAGAAATAGCGTAATTCGACGGTTCGCGAACTAAGTCTTTTTGAGTACGAATAATGCTAATAGCTTTGGCTGCTAATAGCAATTAAGCGTCAGTCCAGTCTTGTCCAATCTTTTCCTCTCTCTCTCCCGACGCACCCAAAACGTCAGCTTTTAGTTACCACGCCCGCGATGTTCACAAGAAAGTTTGGCGAAATCTTTCAGTATTGGTTTTAAGTTGGCGCCCTTTCCTCGTCACTTGACCTGAGCAGCGAAAGGTATTTCTCCACCTTCCCATGCCGTGCGCAGCAACACATTCTTGCAAGATCCTAATGTTTCAAATAGCTCCACTGCACCCAGTTCGATGATGCCCTGCCTTCAGGCAAGGTCATATCAAACAATGGACATCGGATTGCACATCAGAACCCGTGTCTGGTACGGAGATTGCCTAGACACCCGTAAACAAGTCCGTGGCAAAGCTGTAATTCTATGTAACCCGGTGACGTCATATGACAGATCACCGCATGCAAGCGTGTGATATGATCATTGCTTAGATGAAATTCGTGTAAACAAGTTCGTGTCGTAGTGTAGGGTGATGACATCATTGCGAGTCTCCGTATGAATTGCCTGTAGACGGCAGCGGTTCCTGGCAAATTGTACAGACCAATTAAAGCCACCACAACGCGAGTGAACATGGAAACGTTTGGGGATTGATTTATCCCTTTAAAATTCAGTGGGTCAGTTTATAAATAGTATTAGAACAAACGCAATTTCGCTCTGACGTGTAATTTAAGTCTATTAAAAGAGGACATTAATCTAATTCTGTAAAGTTAAGCAGAGTGTGTTTTGAAAAACCGATTAACAAACAGTAATAAGCATGGTTATAGTTTATTTACCTATTTAAACGTCTTTTCTGCAGCGTTGAAAGTTTGAGTTACCACATGCTTAAGTATTGACTTTTCGCGCAAATTAAATCACGCGGCGTTTAATGAAAAGGACAATCTTTGTGGCACTTGTGCCATCGGTTGCCTACGCCTGCTTTATAATAATTAAAATTCTAAGCATCGATCTTGTTTTATACATTCTTATACTCAATTTGTTGTTTTAAGCTGACAACGTAACAAATTAAGGAAGCAATAAATATTATTGGTGTAGATATCTATCCTTAACACCAATAAACAATAAGATACACAAACTTATGTATATTTTTTATGTTTTATCATCCAAATACAATATTGCTTTAAGCAAAAGCAGTTTATATTACATTGGGTGCGAAAAAATAATACGCGAATTAATCACATTAGATTGATATTTCCAAGCATGACCTTCATATAATGAAACACGGATTCATGCATGCGCACCTTAATAACATGAATAACCAAACATATTTACACGCTTATAGTGAGTTACGAAAACAGTTGAAAATATTATTTACAAAAATCGGTTGAAGAATAAAGCATACAATGCAGTGAATAAAATCGCGAAGGATCTTGTTCTTCATTGAACACTTTGCTTTGTGATTTATTTTTTATGTCAATTTTATTAGTATTTGACCATCCTAAACTTACTTGTTTATAGAACGTATTTGGGTTTATATCACTTAATTTCTCATAATCAGAATGAAACAAATCAGAGAGTATAATATCTATTTTAAGAAGGGCGGTTATAATAAAACCAAGAGCGCAGTCGTCGGCCATACCCGCTTCCATTTGTGTCTTAACCAAAGCCTCCCTTCCACACCACGGCTTCATCTTTAATGCGAGTGGCCTTGAAATGCAACATCAGGCACCTCCGTGAGCAAATTGGTAACGATAAGTCTTGCCATGATAGCCGGTATCGAAATGATGAACGGAAAGCCTACCAACGTAAATGTCACTGGTCCAGTTAAAGCTTTTAACTAGTTCAAGTAAGCGGGTTGGATTTACGTAATTATCGTCATCAAATCGGCACCACCATTTCTTTCCCAAAGACAGAAATGTGTCGTACTCTGTTCCCATTTTGCAGCCTAAGTTTGAATAACCCCTTCCCTTGCCACAGTGGGTGTTAACCAAATGCCCGTTCGCGATGCGATTCAGTTGGACATCGTCCCCATCAGTAAAAATATAAGTCTGTTTCTTCGCCAGATTAAACCAGGTCTTCATAATATGAACTATTCGAGTTTGGTGGAACATTTCCGATGTTTTAATGCTGATGAAGATGTCGTCTAAGGTCACGTCTTCTTTAACTTTATTTGGTAAAGAAAAATTTCCATCATTGCCTTTTACAGTTAGATGATTAAAGTCAGGATTTAAATGTTGGGAAAAATCGCGAAAGCCCACTTTTGTAATATAAGCAAAGATTAAAAATACACTGATCAACAATACTACCAGCAAATGGATAATCAACTTATTGGGCATCTTTTTTAATGTATAAACACTGAAAAATATTTTAAATAAGTATTTACTTTTTAAACAGACTAAAATGACACAATTTTTTTACCAAAATTATCAAACTGGGAAGTATGTTTTAACAATTCTTGTAAAATGCATTTAATTTAATGAATTGTACCGTTTCGTATTTCCTGGTGATATACTAAGATACAATATGTATGTTGATGCTGTCCGACGGGTTAGTCTGGTGGTTTAGTGCGACGCCTTTTAACCGAAAGGGTTAAGGTTCGAAACTGGTCGCAAGCTAGTCGGTTGTGTTCTTGGGCAAGGCACTTAACAGACATTGTCTTAACCCGGCGGCTCAATGGGTTCATTAAATTAAAGGAACGTGTATATCATGTACAACACACTATAATAGCTCCGGTAACTCGACGGTGGGCGCGAGATAATCTGACGATTGCCTGTTCGTTAACCCCCCCCCCCTATTTTTTTAATTCACGGAGACAAACATGAATATTCTATCCTATTACTGTTAATAGTGACTTTTTTACACCTGGCATTTATGAAATAAAAAACATCATAAATATCGTCATCGTGTCACTTTAGTACTCATTACATTTCGCTTTACTTGCAGTCATAAAAATGAAAATCGACGGTCATAATATCGAGATATTTCCTTCCTAAATACATACACAAAGTTCGACGAAAAGTTACATCTCTAAGGCCAGCTTAATAACTGTATTTTTCACTGTATAGAGGTTGTTTAGTGTGCCTTCATATCCCTAGCTAGTGCTGGGTCGAACTATCTAACGTACTTTATGTAAAGGATTTAAAGCTTTCCCGTTTTGCAACATTATATTGTCTGTAAACCGCGGAATATTTCTGCCTAAGTCAACTTTTGTATAACGTACACACTAATAAATTAAGGTTCATACTTTTTATAACGACAGCCCTCGTATTCATAGATCGTACACTAACTAAATACAAAATGTATAACTGAAACAATATACGCTAGAAGAGCATGCAGTAGGAGATGACTGTATGTAACAAGAAACGGAGACGTTAAATTTAATGACAGTTGATGAATCGATACGCAGAACGCCCGCATCCTGGCTTTGTATCTTATATGTGGCGACATGTATATACCCGTAGTGTAAGAAATTGTAATCTTATTTATACAACTTCTTAGATTTAAGTTTATCACGGTTTGTTAATTTAAAAAAGGTGTGTAAAAACTTGAAAAAAAAATTGTGATTTGAATCCGTATAAACCACAAATGCTCTCCATACAGACAATATTGTATATTGTGCCGCCAGCAAGTCCCGGTTTAATGTTATAGATGTGCATCGCAGTATAGCGATATGATGAGTGACTGTGCACCGCATTATACAACGCTGAATGGAACTAAATTTAATAGGGAGTGTCGGATGGGGTGTGACAAATGACGTTTTAACAATTAATCAAACGGGATACAGTATCAATGTATGCCACTACGGGTGTGTGCTTAGTAGTATGTGGTGGTAACACAATATTAATTTAGCAGCCATCCAATTTTCGGTTTCTTTTCAAAACTTGACAGTGTGTGAGCAAGTATTGAGTTAGTGTTATTAGGATGAGTTAGTGTTTACGGCTCAATAAGCTTCATCTCATATAATTATCCGATTCAATTATCTTTAACTTATACCAAAGAGACTATGTTGTAGTCTCGTTCCTTATACAATTCAGCTTTTGTTACAATAGCTCTAAGATTCAATTTGATTTGAAATGAGCGAAGACGTGTTTGATAGTTAATTTGTAAAAATTGTTATATATATATTGCCCCAGATAGAGCCGTCAACGTGTTCAAAGTTCATTTTCCATTGCAATTGGTATTTGTGTTACATGTTTTATCTTGATACGTGTTTTGGTGCGTGCGCTGATTACTTGATGATAATCAACTCATTGACGTGTCGCATTTATCGTTCGTTATCTACCCACCAAAAACCGTTAGAGTTTACCGCCTATTTGCATTTATATGTGACCACTGCATTGTGTTTTGGTTGACTTGTGATTTTATGCTGCTTACGTCAATACAAGCATTTTATAAATATCGATGAGAGCTGCTGACTACAGGTTATCAAGACCCTGCCCAAAAGTGTAACATTTGCGAAGTCAGAAGTCTTCGCAAATGTGTAGAAGTCTTTTACTTGTCCATTTTGTTTTGAACCACCGGAGGCTGCATTCTGGTGCTCGCTGGTATGAAGAGGTAATTGCCGTCAGCTAGTACGGTCGTGTGGCCGAATGGGTAACGCGGCCGATACATATACCGACTCTTATACAATAAAACGGACCTGGTGACGAAACCATCATGGGTTCAAAACTTTGCTCGGTTAAAAAAAAGATTGCGATCAGCTAACTGCTGGAAACGCCGTGGTTATCTGAGCTTGCCGCGTGTAATTGTTTTCCGTTTCCGGCAGATGATACTTTCGCATTGTAGTTTTAAAGCTGTGCATTTGGTTTATGGTAGGGTGGGACATTTATGTTTATCCCCGTGAATCGGAAAGCCGAGGGTGTTAACACACGGACAATCGCCATGTCACCTCGCGCCCACCGTCGTGTTATCGGAGCTATTGCAGTTTGTTATGTTTGATTCACACGTTCTTTTAATTTAGTAGAACCCATTAATCCGGTGGGTTCAGGCAATTTCCGTTAAGTGGCTTGCCCAAGGACACAACCGACAAGCTAGCCACCAGTTTCGAACCATGCAAAAAGGCGTCGGACTTAACCACCAGACTAACCGGTCGGACGGTAGCCGTGAAAATCGTGAGTGAATGAGAATCTGACAAATGTCAATGCGATAACCCTCCAACGTTTCCCAATCAGGGAAAAAAATAATAAACATACCCTTATATTTAAACAGCTGCGCTAATTACCTGTATGGCTTGAGGTGTTTTATATCCTTAACCAACGAGGTTAAAATGTTACAATGTTATCTTGATGCGTGATTTTGCTGCGCGCGTTGATTAGTAATTACCTGTCGCCTTATCTGTATACTTCCCACTAAAACCGTTAGACTTTACCGCCCATTTGCTTTTATATGTGACCACTGCTTTGTGTTTTGGTTGACTTGTCATTTTATGCTGCTTACGTGAATACAAGCATTTTATTTATATCGATGAGAGCTGCTGACTACAGGTTATCGAGACCCTGCCCAAAAGTGTAACAACTAACACGGGAAATCGTCAGATCACCTCGCGCCTACTGTCGGGTTACTGGAGCTATTGTAGTGTGCTGTAATTGATTCACATGTTTGTTTAGTAGAACCCATTATTCCGCTGGTTTTAGGCAATGTATGTTAAGTGCCTTGCCCAAGGAAACAACCTACTAGCTAGCGACCAGTTTCGTAGCCTAAACACTTCGGTGACGCACTAAACCACCAGACTAAACTAAAGGTGACGCACTAAACCACCAGACTAATCTGTCGGACTAAAGTCAACCTTGTACGGTCCTGTAGCCAAATGGGTAACGCGACCGATAAGACGAACGACTGCGAAAGCTCTTGCCAAGAATGTTTTCTTTAATCAAGAGCAAAAGTCAGCGATTCGAATATCTATATTTTAAAATTGCAATATTTGGATTTTTAATTTGGTTTGCCTTTTAACGTATAAAATTAACTAAACGAAAACTATTTTACCTGAATTACATGTTATGCTAAATTACGACATGCGTTAAATTACCACACGGCCACAGGCAGAGCTATTATAGGCGAACTTATTTGAACCTAAATAATAACTAGAGAGTGTCAACCACGTGTTTAAACACCACTATTTGTAAACCACATGTCGTATGCCATACATTCATGCTATAGGGTCCCTAACCACAACTTGTATTTTATACACTGAATATGTAGTTTGTTTCTGCAAGCATAAACGCATGGGTCCCATAGTTATTATCAAACCAAACTTATTTTCCATGTGTAGTTAAAAAAAGAATAAACGTCTTAAATTTACGAACATTTTCACCAAAAATGTTTTAAATAAAACCTACTTTTCAAGTGCTGAAGTGAAATGAAGCTAAATTGCCAAAACAGCCCGATTTAGTTTTTTATGGTTTCAGGGAATTCCCCTAGGTTTAGTAGATAAGTTTTTGTTTTTACATATGTGGGTCATGTTTTGTAACAATTCTTAAAGTTTTAATCTGATTTGTCGACTCCTTGTTGGAGATGTCAGTGCGATATGGCATGCCTGTCACAATCTCTAACATTTCACCAAATGTGATCAAAATTAGAGCAGCCGTTCAAGCGCTATGCCCCAAAATGACAATTTATTATAAAAAAACGTTTTGGTTTTCAACGTCTCAGGGGAATTCCCCTGGATTTATTGCCCAAAATTATAGTTTCTGCATATCTAGACCATCTTCTCTTACAAATGTCAAATTTTATTGCGATTCTATTACATTTTCTGGTAGATGTCGTGGCGCCATGCAATGCGTGTTGCAATCATGATTTGAGGACAAAATCTTATTTTTTAGGGTATTTCATTAGGTAATCTTTTTTATTTGTTTTAAGTGTTAAATCAGTCACTAATGCACTTACATTCTACCAAATCTGATTAAAATTGTAGAATCTGTTCAAGCGCTATCCCGTAAAAAGCTATTGTTTTAGAAAAAATACCGTTTTGGTTTTTAAGGTCTCAGGGGAATTTCCCTAAATTTATCACTCACAATTTTGATTTCTGCATATTCAGACCATGTTGTCTAACAAATGTCAAATTTTATTTGCGATTCCATTACTCCTTTTGGTAAATGTCGGGGTGAAATGGCATGCTTGTCACAATCCTGATTTGAGAACAAAGTCCTATTTTTTTGGGGTATTTCCCTAGGGAAGTTTTTTTTATTTTATTCACGTGTTAAATAAGTTACTAATTACTTACACTCCACCTAATCTGATTAAAATTGGAGCAGCCGTTCAAGCGCTATGCTTAAAAAAGCTAAACAAATTTAGAAAAAATACCGTTTAGGTTTTTAACGTATCAAGGGAATTCCCCTGGATTTATTACCCAAAATTTTAGTTTGTGCTTATCTAGACCATGTGGTCTAACAAATGACGAAGTTTCATTGGAATTCCATTATCCCTTTTGTTAGATGTCGGAGCCACAATCCATGCCTGTCACAGTCTTGCTTTAGAAACATATCTTCATTTTTAGGATATTTCCCTGAGTAAATATTTTGTTTCTTCTAATTGGTAACGCAGTGGCTAACACACTACTATCTTACCAAATCTAATTAAAATTGGAGCAGCCGTTCATGCGCTATGCCCAAAAAAGCTAATTTTTTTGATAAAAAATACCGTTTTGGTTTTTCACCTCTCAGGGGAATTCCCCTAGGTATATTACCCAAAATTTTAGTTTGTGCACATCTAGATCATGTGTTTTAACAATTAACGAAGTTTCATTGGGATTCCATTATCCCTTCTGTTAGATGTCGGAGCCACAATCCTTGTCTGTCAAAATCTTGATTTAGAAACATATCTTCATTTTTAGGATATTTCCCTGAGTAAATATTTTGTTTCTTCTAATTGGTAACGCAGTGGCTAACACACTACTATCTTACCAAATCTAATTAAAATTGGAGCAGCCGTTCATGCGCTATGCCCAAAAAAGCTAATTTTTTTGATAAAAAATACCGTTTTGGTTTTTCACCTCCCAGGGGAATTCCCCTAGGTATATTACCCAAAATTTTGGTTTCTGCACATCTAGACCATGTGATCTAACAAACGATAAAGTTTCATTGCGATTCCATTATCCCTTCTGGTAGATGTCAGAGCCACAAATCATGCCTGTCAAGCGTTTGACAAAAAAATAAAATAAAAATAAAAAACGGACAAAAACAAAATGTGTCCCATTTTTTCAAATGGGACCCATAATTCTAACAAATTATGTCATTTTTGCATTAACAGTTTTTACCCGACGGTGGGCGCGAGGTGATCTGACGATTGCCCGTGTGTTAACCCCTTGGTTTTCCCATTCACGGGATAAACATTAATATTCTGTCCTATCCTATCATCATTGATTACTATGCGCCTCCGGATATGACGAATTGTATGCTTAGTCATGGTAAGAATTTTGCTGAGTAACAATGGTAGTGATGTGTTAGTACGGTTTTAGAAGCAGCATGGGCTAGGCTGCGCGCCGGTGTTCTCTTTCAGCTGTGCAGTTATGTAATAGTAGACCAAATCTTCGTTAAATAAAATTGTTCATTGTGCATTTCCTTTCTGTTTTGTAAAAAAAATGTTTCCAATGTACCAGTTTTATTTGTTTTATTAAAAATTGCATAATTAGGTTTTCTGTTGCAGTTCTAAGCTTTAATTTGAAATTGCCAAAATTTCAATCACAAGATTTTAAGTGACAGCCTTTTTTAGAGTTAGTTTGGAATAGAGAGAGACAAAGAGAATAATTGGTTAACCGCCTTCTACATGTGCGCACAATCAACATTGTTTTCTAACAATGTTAAACATCACACAACGAAATATTTACTTCAGTTGTTTATTTCTTTGCAATGCTTTTACTTGTGCATTTGTTGCTATTATTAATAATACTTGTCTTGCTCAGAGGCTGGGCTTTCGGCCTCGTCGACGTCAGGAAGTTCTAGAAATGTAAATGAGCATTTCGATAAAATTTCTTTCGGTACCTGGGGGTGTTAAATTCACACCATTACATAAAAGTATTGTATAGTATAACACATACAAACCGTGATACTATTTGTTTTAGTTTTTTTAAAGGTAGGAAGACATAGTTTAATTTTTGTTTAACTCATTGATACATTGGATTAAAACAACGGTCCTTGGTATTGGTTTCAATCTCGTTTGGCAATCCGACCCTCTATTATTTAGCCAACCGGTCAAAGTAACTTCGCTTTCATTATAGTTTTCTTACCCTCTTGGTCATGGCTTTCTCTGTAAAAATAATATTCTATAAGTACAGTTTTTAATATTTATTTTGGTATTTATTGATACTAATATTCATACCTTTTTGCATTTAAACTTAAATTGCCTTTAAATTGAAAACAGGCTGCTTACAATTTTACAATTTAGTTAACGCAGGGGTTATAAGCCATTTTAGCTCCAAGAGCCAATTTTAAATATTTTTTACTAACAATTTAAATATTGCATGTTTTCTTTCCGAGATAGGATAGGATATTTATGTTTATCAATTTAATAGAACCCATTAGTCCGCTGGTTTCAGGCAATGTCCGTAAAGTGCCTTGCCCAAGGACACAACCGAATAGCTAGCTACCAGTTTCGCACCTGCAACCTTTCGATTGAAAGGCGACGCACTTAACCGCCAGGCTAACCGGCCGGCCTGAGATAAATTAGAGATTTAACTATTAACCGTAAAGATACTGTGGTCAAGCGATATTTGCCAAAAGACTTTTTTTGGTGTCCAATTACCAACGATTAATGTGTATAAACTTGGAACAAATCAAAAAACGTAAATCACTTACTCCTGGTCATAGTAGTGATGTCTTCGGCGCCTGTAGCAATACGAACGACGGCGCCCGTGATAATAGCGACGACTATAGTAGTGGTAGTAAGCCTCTCCTTCGCTTACGATGAGAATCAGAGCCACAAGCAGAACGATAAGAAGTTTTCGATCCATGATTGAAATGATGATGAATCGGTCATTTACCGAGCTTATTATAGCCTTCCAGTATTCCATAACTTCCGCTTACACGGATACAAAGAACTCTATTACATCCTTAGGAGCTAGAACCGAGACTTCCAAGTTATCTTTGGAACGTTCTTGACTGTATGGTGTGGTAATGTATAACTAGGCGGTATGAGTTATTATAAATACCAGAATGCAATAATTACATTAATGAATAAAACTATAGAAATAAAAAAAAACAAAAAACAAATAAGGTTACAAAAAAAAACGATAAAAGTACAATCAGCATTAAGCAATGTAAAAGGCAAATATTATATCATCACACTTAGTAATGAGTATAAATTTCCGTCGTTAAATATATTTCCATATTTTAGTACTGTCCCGATAGGTAATGGGCTAAAGGAATTAAAGTTTAAATGTGTGTGATTTGCGTCATATCAATTTGTCGTGAATCATACACAGCACACTACAATAGCTCCGGCATCATGACGGTTGGCGCGAGGTAACCAGGGTTTAAACATGAATATCCTAACGACCTAACCTAATCACAGGCTTCGAATACACAATGCGTTCGATACTACGCCCTTTTTGTATAGAATCGGTATATGTATCGGTGGCGTTAACCACTCGGCCACACGACCATACCAGTCTATATCTTATTCCATTGACCCTTTAAGATGGTCCTTAACCCAATTAACCTGGCGGGCGTAGAATAACTTAAGATTAAGAAAGCGCTTGCGATAACCAAAGAACGCCAGGATGTTCCTCGTAAAGTCGAATCGTTGTCCGCGTTTCATTTGTTATCAGAAATCCGATGATTGTTTTCAGGCATAGCTGAAGAGGAAGTTTTAAAACTAAGCAAGCAAGAAGTGCGTAATGAGTTCTCTCCTAGCTTGTGAAGAAAAAGCAATGGTGGCTTTCGAAGACGCGTTAAGCTGAGGAGGAAGTTTTCCTCTGTCTAGATTTTGGGACGCCGGCGTAAACGCCAAATTGAAAAACAATCGTTTTATTAAACAATTTGAGAACGCGGTACATTCGTGCAGCAGTTGGTTGATATCCTGGCCTCGGTTTACGTTCACACGCGTTCAGGAAAACTTCGCTTTGGAAAAGTCCATTTCAGGATGTTGGTTCATGAATCTGAGTAAAAACAAATAGAATTTTTACCCAAAATAAATGGCAAATACGTTTTTACTATTCGGAAAAAGTATAATCCGATATATTTTTGAATTTTTGAATATAAATCATCAAGTTAAGTGTAAACTAGAGAGTGTCAACCACGTGTTTAACCACCACTATTTGTAAAACACATGTTGTATGCCATATATTCATGCTACAGGGTCCCTAACCACATTTTGTATTTTATACAATGAGTATGTAGTTTTTGTTTCTGCAAGCATAAACGCATGTGTCCCATAGTTATCAAACCAAACTTATTCTCCATGTGTAGGTAAAAAAAAGAACAATCGTGTTAGATTTACGAAGGATTTATCACAAATGTTTTAAATTAAAGCTTTTTCTTCAAGTGCTGTATTGAAATGAAGCTAAATTCCTAAAACAGCCCGATTTAGTTTTTAATAGCTTCGGGGAATTCCCCAAGTTTTGTTACTATTTCATTATTCCTTCTGGTAGATGTCAGGGCGTCATGCCATGCCTGTCACAATCATGATTTGAGAACAAAATCTTTTTTTAGGGTATTTCCCTGGATAATTTTTTTAAATTTTTCTAATTTTTAAATTAGTAGGTAATGCACTTACATTCCACCAAATCTGAATCAGATTGAAGCAGCCGTTCAAGCGCCATGCCCAAAAAAGCTGCTTTTTTTAGAAAAAAATACCGTTTTGGTTTTTAACGTCCCAGGGGAATTCCCCTGGTTTTATCTTCTAAAATTTTGGTTTCTGCTCATCTAGACCATGTTGTCTAACAAACACCAAAGTTTAATTGCGATTCCATTTTTCCTTCCGGTAGATGTCGGGGCGACATGGCGTGCTTGTCACAGTCTTGATTTAAAACAAAATGTTATTTTTTAGGGTATTTCCCTAGGTAATTCTTTTATTTCTTCTAAGTGTTAAATCAGTTATTAATGCACTTACATTTCACCAAATCTAATTCAAATTGGTGCTGCCGTTCAAGCGCTATGCCCAAAAAAGCTAGTTTTTTAGAAAAAAAAATACCGTTTTGGTTTTTTAACGTCCAAGGGGAATTCCCCTGGTTTTATCTCCCAAAATTTTGGTTTCTGCTCATCTAGACCATGTTGTCTAACAAATGGCAAAGTCTCATTCCGATTCCATTTTTCCTTCTGGTAGATGTCGGGGCGACATGCCATGCCTGTCAAGCGTTTGACGAAAAAAAAAGAAAAAAAAAACGGACAAAAACAATATGTGTCCCAATTTTTCAAATGGGACCCATAATTTAACACTAGGCATAAAAAGTCATTTTTTCCAAAGGAAAATATTGTTTGTGTATTGTTTGTAAATGTACTATTGCAAAACGTTTCCGAATATTCTAGAAATCTCGATTATCGCTTAAGAAAACAAGGTTTGTTTCGTTGAGAAAAGGAGATTTTCCAAAATCAGCTCGGAATAGCTCGGAATATGGAGATTTCCAAAATCAGCTCTTTTGAATATGGGTTTTCCCCTTCACAGAATCCTCGATGTTCCATAGAAAACTTATACACTATATTCTCTCTTACGCTATCTTATGGTGCTAAACATCGAGGCTTCAACACTGTGTAAATTGTGGCAACCAGACAGCCAGATAACTACTGAAGTCTACCGAAGTTGCATCTTCAGTCGACGCAAATACTTTGATTTGGCGCATGTGCGTGTCTCTTCCGATTCTGATGGATTCTGGAAAATATTAAAACATTAACAATTAACATGGCCGAGCCAAAAAGCTTAGGATGGGTTAGAATTGGATATTCATGTATTATCCCCGTTAATGGGTTACAAACCAAGCAGGGGTTAGACAAACAAGCACCCATCGTCAGATTACCTTGCACCCACCATCAGGTTACCGGAGCTATTGTCTGTGGTTGGTGTATGGAAATTCACACGTTCTCTCAATTTGATAGAACCCATTAATCCGCTGGGTTTAGGCAATGTCCGTAAAGTATCTTACCAAGAACACAATCGACTAGTTAGCGACCAGTTTCACACCAGCAACCTTTTGATTAAAAGGCAACACACTAAACCACCAGACTAACCGACCGGACTAAGTGTGTTGTCTTTCAGTCGAATGGTTATATGTTCAAAACTGGTCTCTAGCTAGTCGGGCGTGTTCTTGGGCAAGGTAGTTTGTGGACATTACCTGAACTTGTAGCATCATGTGTTCTACTTATGTTTAAGGAAAGTCTCATAGACAATACATTTGCAATAGATCTGGTAAACTGACAGTGGACAGGAGGTAATCTGCCATTTACTCATTGGATAGGATATTAATGTTTATCCCCGTGAATGGGAAAACCAAGGGAGTTAACACACGGGCAATCGACAGATCACCTCGCGCCTAACGTTGGGTTACCGGAGCTATTTCAGTGTTTTGTATATGACAGACACGTTCCTTTAATTTTGTAGAACCCATTAATCCGCTGGGTTCAGGCAATGTCCGTGAAGTGCCTTGCCCAAAGACATAACCGACTAGCTAGCGACCAGTTTAGTACCTGCAACCGCCAGACTAACTGATTGGACGTAAGTCTCATGTTAGACGGTATTATGCATTTTCCCATTCATGGAATAAATATAAAAAAACCTATCCTATCTTAAAATAATCCTAAGGCAGATTCTTAAAATTCAGCAAGATATTTTAACTTTTAAGGGAAGAAACTATGATTTTTATCAAAATCACATCATTGTTTGTTGGAGTGTCATATATAGACTGCTGTATGATAGATTTTTAGATGATTGTGGCTGAGTAATATTTGCAATGATTGTAAGGGATTGTGGCTTACTAAAAAATAATTCAATTGTTACTATAATCTGTTGGACTTGTAGGTCCACTCTTTACATATGGAGCTTTACTTTGTAACTGTATATTCCAAAAACATGAACAACTGTTATTGTGAGAGCTGAAAAACTGGTATGAAATCAACCATACTTGTCATGCACAAAAGGGCCCATTACTCTGCTAACCCAGTTGCTTATACACAACTTTTGCAACCTTTCGGTTTTGCAACCTGCAACCTTTTAGTTGAAAGGCGTCGCACTAAACCACTAGACTAACCGGTCGGACAAATTTACTGTAGTGTACTCCTAAACCCTTTATATGTATAAAGACATGGCTGCTACACATATGATCCTACCTGTAGAACTGATATTTGTGCCATGAATGTTCGGATTGGTTTATCGCCAGCTTGATTTGGAAGCTTAATCCATATCCAACCGGAGGGCTCACTTAGTTCAACTTGCTGAAATGCGAGTTGTAACTTAATTTACTAGTTAAGGATACTAAGTATTGGACATCTGTAGGTAAAACATCACAAATTTAGGATAATATATTCATGTCTATCCCCGTGAGTGGGAAAATCAGGAGGGTTATCACACAAACAATCGTCATATCACCTCCCGCCCATCGTCGGGTTACCGAAGCTATTGCAGTGTGTTATGTATAGTTCACATGGTCTTTTAATTTGGTAGAACCCATTAAGCTTCTGGGTTCAGGAATCGACCATTAAGTGCCTTTCACAACGACTAGCTAGCGACTAGGTTTCGAACCTAACCTCTAACCTCTCGGACAAAGTTTAAAAGTAAAAACCATTTTCCAACCTCAACCTCGGTAAGGTCGTTAAAATCATTTCCAACACTGATTGACAGTCGACTTGGGGTGTAGCTTTCATCGGACTTGTAATCTGTGTAGACCCCTATACTGTGCATTGTTGTCTTTTGTCTGCAGAATAAGCCTGTGTTAATAAATACAAATCGTTCTAAAATTTTATTGTAACTTTATTATCACGACTTTTTGGAATCAGATTAAACAAAATTAAAATAAAACATTGACAACAAAAACACTGTAGTAAACTGCAACATATGATTTAGAATTTTAGGTTAAAAAATAAAAGATTTAGAAATAGCCAATTGTTATACTTTTACACCCTTATCATAAAACTGTTATTTCTGTTTGCTTTAATCATATACTGGTAGAAATGGGTTAACATACGAGCAATCATTAGATCACCTCGCGCCCACCGTCGAGTTAGCGGAGCTATTGCAGTGTATTGTACATGATTGAGACATTCCTTTAATTTAATAGAACCCATTAATCCGCTGGGTTTATACAATGTCCATTAGGTGTTTTGCCCAAGGACACAACTTAATATCTAGTGACCAGTTTTGAACCTGTAACCCTTTGTTCACCTAGTCTTCTTGATATCGAAACAGTCGAGCAGATAGATATCTATACATCGATGCTTACTTGAACTGAACATTGACCATGTGCGGTTGTGTGCCATCAGACTGCCAGTAAGTGTCGAGACTATTATCTCTCAGTGAATTTACCCCATAACCTGAAAATGCAATCATGTAATTTTTTTCTTCTTAATGCTAGTCCATTACAAAGGTGTGATAGAACAAGTTCGAATCATAGATTGAAAAACACTAGTTTCATCTGGATTCCGATCTTCAGGCAAGTCTATAATCCCTGCCACCAACATTGTAGTATCAGTAATACTAACAGGCCAATTTGAAAGGTATGGCAAACCTTAACGATATCGGTGCAGAAGTGTAAAGTTGTTTAATGTCCATGTAGGTAAATAAATTGTTTCGCATTTTTTACGCTCATTGATTTTTCATTATTTGAGTGTTTTCGTAAAGCAACACTAAAAGCAGGGAAAGTCATTGTAACCATGTTCCTAACTCTTATATTACCACCAGAACTAAGTGTAACTCTAACATCAGATATAACCCTAACCCTTTAATCCTCATTCTGATGTGCAGTTTTTCTCCTTCCAACTTTCTTTTCATTTAGTTTGGTTTTACTAATCTGCGGAACAGGACTGGCCCTCCTGTGTCGCAGATAAATGAGCCCTTTAAGTTTTCCCCTTGTTGTTGATTATTTGATTGCCTATTTTTCAGTATTTGCTTCAGATTCTTTGTGTCGTAGAAAATTAAGATGACTAATAGGTTATATTGTAATGCTACACTGGTGCACGGGCAACCCTAAAAAAATGGAAGGAGAAAAGGCGGAAAACTGCTCACTAAAAACATGGAAACTAATTTAAACCCTGCCCTAAACACTAATCTCAAGAATTAACCTTAACTCCAACTCCATGTTTAAAACTAACACTAATGTCATAATCTTTATTTTAGTGTCCAGTTTCCCTCCTTCCCTCTTTTAGTTTTCCCTCTGGTACACAACTCATGGTACTATACTTCGTAATTACAAAAGCCCTGAGAAAACTTCCTTTACTAAAATGATGATTATGATATTTTAATGTTAGGGTTGGGGTCAAAGTTAGTTCTGAGGTTAAGATTAGTGTTTGGGACAGGGTTAGAAATATTTTCTATAGCAATCCAAGCAATCCTGTAGTATTTAGAGGCACCCCACAACCCAGGTTCATATGATGTGTGTTCTACGCTACAACGCCCAGTTAATGTATGCAAACAAATAGTTTTTCTACTTCACATTTCTACTACACCACCATTGTGGACCCGTATGGAAAGTACGTCACTTTTCGCCGAGATCTCGAGTGTGCACGCGCCAAATATTTAAGTGTGCAGTGTGCAAATGTCCAGGAGTGCACACTTCAAGTGTGCACATAATCTCCTTTTTATTACTGTTTTACCAAAATCTTAAACAAACATATTATTCTATCCTAAATTTATCATGTCTGTCAGCTAACATATCTATCTACATAACATTGGGTCGGCTACATAACAAAAAATGTACTGACAGTAAATTACCCAAGGTCCAGAGGTAGGTTTACAGGTCTGTTGTGAAATTACCCAAGTGTGCAAAGACGCAGGGAAAAAAACTCGAGTGTGCAGCTGCCGTACTTTCCATACTGGTAGATTGCTATGGAAACTAATTTAACCCTGTTCCAAACACTAATCTCAACCCCAGAACTAACTTTAACCCCAACCCTAACATTAATATCATGGCTTTTGTCCCGTATGGAAAGTACATCACTTTTCGCCGAGATCTCGAGTGTGCACGCGCCAAATATTTAAGTGTGCAGTGTGCAAACGTCCAAGAGTACACACTTCAAGTGTGCACACAATCTCCTTTTTATTACTATTTTGTAAAAGTCTTAAACAAACATATTATTCTATCCTAAATCTATCGTATCCATCAGCTAACACAGCGGTTCCCAAACTTTTGTTGTTGGCGGCGCCTTTTGTAAACTTATTCATCCTTGCGGCTCCCCATAAAGCCAAAATTTTCAAACTGCAAGTATTGTATATCCAGACTAGTACGCACTTTGATAACCATTTAAATCCTTCAAAACTATTCACTAAAGTGACGAACAGTCAATCAATGCAAAGTTATTTAACAAACCATTATTCGTAAACAATGCAACGTTAGTCAGCAAATAGTGGCAGTTAACACCGAACAATGGATTTTTAACAAGTAAAACGAATACTTTATGGGGTTGCATACCAGGCTCATACATCTCCAACTAACACATTGTAATTTTTTTGTGATAAAACAATATAATAAATGCAGCAACTTTCGTATGCTTTCGCGGCGTCCCTGGCAAAGACTCGCTGCTCCTAAGGACGCTGCAGCGCCCAGTTTGGGAACAGCTGAGCTAACATATCTATTTACGTAACAAAAAACGTACTGACAGTAAATTACCCGAGGTCCAGAGGTAGGTATACAGGTTTGTTGGAAATTATACGATGTTTATACTGCCAGCTCGTAATCGTGTGTGAAATTACCCAAGTGTGCAAAGACGCAGAGAAAAAAAAACTCGAGTGTGCAGCTGCCGTACTTTCCATACTGGGCTTTTGTAATTACGAAGTATAGTAAGCGATCCGAGCGTTCCACGCGATTCAAGCGCTCCTTGCGATTTAAGCGCTCCATGCGGTCCTGTAGTATTTAGAGGAACCGGAATCGGATAACTACCCAACATATCCCGACCTTGTTTACATGACGACACGGACCACACGGCTTGATGGCCGATCTCACGGACGCTTTCTTTCTCCAGTAATTCACGTAGGTCGTTCAGAATTACGTAGTTTGATATTTCTGTGGCGTCAGCGGAAGAAACGTCATCTGCCATAATCAAAATAATTTACTGCAGCTAAATCACTTGTGTAAGTTTTTTTCACATGCGTCTAGAGACAGAACGGTAGTCTGATTTTTCTCTGCTGGATGGCGCTATTTATCAGCTGTACTAAAGCGGGGAGGAGGAAAACTACTCACTAAAATTACGGACACTAATTTTAACCCATTCCTGAACACTAAACTTAACCGCAAGACTAACACTAACTCTAGCCCCATGTTTATTACACCATTTACGCATTTTAAGTAAATAGTGTTTACAATCAAAAAACTGCAAAGAGATCGATTACTTTAACCAATGCTTGGACAAATTCCAAAAATGCTCAGACAAGCTGAATGCGGCGTTATGATGAGTTTGTTTATAACTAAGAAACAAAAGAGTTTAAAAAGCCGAAAAAAAACCTCCCCGTCGGGGAATCGAACCACAGTCTCCCGCGTTACAGGCGGCGACACTTACCACTATACTAACAAGGAATACGATTACGAAGTGCGAAAACTAGTATAAGACCACTCAGTCGCGGGTGCCTCTAAATACTACAGGACCGCTTGGATCACTTAGATTGCTATGGAAAGTAATTCTAACCCTGTCCCAAACACTAATCTCAACCCCAGAACTAACTTTAACCCCAACCCTAACATTAATATCAAAAATAGTCACTCCCCAGATAATTCAAAAAAAATAAATAGCGCCACCAAGCAGAGAAAAATCACACTACCGTTCGGTCCCTAGTCGCATCTGTTTTTTTCAAAGTTGAACTCGAAGATTTTTACAAGGGTAATTCCCGAAATAAAAGTGTAATCATAGAAAACAAATATATCGTATTATCATAGAATACTATATTTTATATGGGATTATACGATCTAAACGTGATTTAGTTCGAACAGGGTGTTTATGTTTATCCCTCTGAAGTGTAAAACGTCATTTATTGGCAATAATTGACAGTCGTCAGATTATCTTACGACCACAATTGGAACGGAAGCTATTGTAATGTATTCAATTTGCGTTTTCAGTTTAAGGAGAACCTAATATTTCACTGGGTGAGGACAATATCCGCTTAGTGACTATAGCACCCCTGCTTTTTTACATTTCGCGGTCGCAATTAACTTACTAGGGACAGTTGCATTTGGCTGCTCGTCGCTCGGCCAAGTACATCAGCCCTTCTCGTTGCAATTATCGTTCCCGACTTATACTGATTTCTGGCATGGACTACTCGAACCAAACACTCGACAATATATACTACATAGATATAGGCACCGAAAAAGAACACGTAAACGCTTATTTAAGTGTGGGAACAGGTTTTTTTTAAAGGAGAGGGCGGATATAGAAACAATTAAATTTCGGTACTGCGTCGTAAACTATAGGCCTACATCAAATAGTTGTCGAACACGTTTGATTATGGTTAACACTATAATTTACTTGAAATTTATCTCAAAAACACAAACAAAAAATATCTGAATCGAAGAGACTCAACACATGACCAAGGCAGTTTTTTTCTCGAAAGAGGTCATTAGGCAGCCTTTGGAAACAGACCCAAACCACCGCTCTAGAAAATAAAGACACGCAAGCACAACACAACCAACTTAGCCAGAAGTTAGTTTCGATTTAACATCTTTTTAAGTTGTCGTGGTCAAACTCAGTTCTACTGATATTTAAATTTATTGTATAGAATACAGTACAACGCTGGTGGTAAAAATGCCTTCATGGGGTTAGCAAGTTGCCTTTGCCTTTGTAGGCCTATAATGTGGGTAATTATCAGAAAACCAATATGCTTCCGGTGCCATTTACTAAAAGACTTAACGTTAATAACCGTAATCATATCCTCCTTAATATACAAAATATAACGTTACTTTCACTTAACCACAAGCAAATAGGTCGTGGCATATTTTGACAATTCTATACCTTAATGCAAGAATCACTTGTCACTTGGTAATTTTAAGTATTATCCGTAACACGATGTATATTCGACTGTAAAGCCATAAAATTAAGTTTTTAAACTGTGTTTCCTAAGCATAAAACTCCAGAGTTTGGAGTTTGGACTCAGCTATTTGTACGCTTACAGGCCATGAATAGTCCAATGGAAGTGATAAATTAATTGTTCGAATT
>CH002026.1:218996-231791 GCA_000149265.1 Ciona savignyi
TAAAGTGCCTTGCCCAAGGACACAACCGACTAGCTAGCGACCAGTTTCGCACCTTCAACCTTTCGATTGAAAGGCGACACACTTCACCGTTAGACCAACGGGCTTGAATAAGACCCCATTCGACTAAAGAATAATTTAATATGCCTATTTATTTTCATAGCCCACTCATGAAAGTGGAGCATAATTAGTGGGATGTTTAACCTTAGGCAAGTGTGCTCTTCAGTTAAAAACTTAAAGCTGGTACAGGCAACAGTTTGTCGAAGTTATGTACTTGCACAGCATTTTCGAACCTCTGCAAATACCTTAACAGTTCATGCAAGCAAGCTGGAAACTGAACTGGGGGAAACTGTGGGTAAGGACCAACAGTCTAAGCACATTCGTAGTTTGACATGGGCAAGACATTTTATCAAGAACGCTCGACAAAAGCAAAACGGATTTTTGGAACATACACAACTCAAAAAGATAAAGCAAAATTTAGAATTTCAAAACATACTAACACCGGACCACACAGCAATGCTGATATCTAATTGTGGAAAAAATATGGCCGGGGATGTTGAAAAAAACACTGAACTTGCTAAGATGTTATTCGATTCTGCAAGCGAAAAAACAGCAGCAATGTATAGATCATTGCTATCGGTTTATCTTAGTAATAATCATTCCTTTTCGCCAGAACAGTTTGTAAGTGAGATGAGCAAGAACATGGTTGCGCCAGACGCACGGACTTTTGCTATGATTATTGAAGCATATTGTCGGTTGGGGAAATTGAAAGAAGCTGACCATGTTTTCAAATACATGACTTCGAAGTCTATGTTAATTGGCCATGACATATTTGGCCATTTAGCCTATGCTGAAAGTGCATCGGGAAATACAGCTAAGGCTATGGACATGGTGAAAAATGCTATTGAGGGCGTTTTTGGCAGAAATATCTGGGCATGGAACATTGTAACTTCTCTGTGCTGTGGCCTTGTGAAAGGGAAAAATGTTGATTTATTAGAAGACGTTTTACAACAATATTCTCAGAAAATCGGAATTCAGATGCCGTCCAGGCACTGTGTAAAACTATTGACCGAACTTTCAAATGCAAATTATTTTGAACAAATCCCAAGAGTTATAGATGTTTGTGATAATTTCACGCCAATGGACATTGTACTTTATGCATCATCATCCCAGCCAAATGCCCTGCATGATGGTACCAACCTAAAACTAATGCTGCAAAAGTGCAATGACAACTTTAAGCTAAAATACTCGAAACAGTTGTGTCAGAGATACGTGGAAGCTTATATTCACCACAATCCGGAAGTTTGGTGGCAGGAGATTGATTTTTTACAGGCTCGAATTCCAAATAGTGAATCGTTTCTAAAATGTACTCTTTTGGCTGTCCTATTAGGAAATAAGCAGTACGATAAAGCCAAAGAACTGCTGTCCCAACTGAGGGCAAACCAAGTGGATATTCAGCAAAACAGTCTGGAACCAAGTTTAAGAATTGCATGCAAAAGCGAACAAACTTATGATGAAAGCATCAAGTTTTTAAGCAACAATGGAATTACATTTGAACAGAATACAGCGACAGACAAAAATAATATTTTGTTCAAATATTTGCATTCTGAAACCGAGAACTTGGGAGCAATTGTAGAAGAGCTATGCAAAGAGATAACCCCCGACTCCAAGCAGAAAACAACCAGTTTGATCAAAAAGTTTTTGATACAAAAATGTCATCAAATTCAGATATCCCCAAAAAGCATTGACAATATGAAAGATCTACTGGTAAAGTTAAAAGAATCGGGATTGGAGATAGAACTAACACCAGAAGAAAGTGAAAAATTTAGAAAAGATTCACAATTTTTTATTTCTATGTTTAAAGATCCTGACAAGTTCAAAGTCCCCAAATCTTGTTTACCCAGGACAGTTTATATGTCAACGGTGTATGGAGAGACAGATAGACTATTGGAGCTTCTTGGAAAATATAAAAACATCAACCATGACCGCCTTGCTTTTTATTGCCTTCACCAACTACCATCAGAAGAAGCCACCAAAGTGTTCACTACTCTAGATGGTACAAGTGAATCAATGTCGAGTACGATAATTAACATGATTTTTTGGCATTATGTAGCTGCAGGCAACATAGACGTTATTCTGGAATTCTTGGAAAAGAATTCGACGATGATCAACTTTAACATTGACATTATTCCAAAAACCGTAATGGCATCCTTAAATGAAGAAGTTGAGGGTGTTCTTATCGAAAAGATGGGTGAAGTAATGCCCCCGGAACACGCAATTTGGATGGTATACTTTTCGTATATTCACGCTGGAGAATTGCAGAAGGCTGAACTACTTTTGTCTAAACACAAAGGAATTTCTTGTACAAATCAACAGCTCAAAAAATACATGTATCACGCAAATAGAAACAATCGTCTAAAGGAGACGTCAAGCATCATAGCCAACCACAGCGAATTAGCACAATTTCCCATGGATGCGTCGGTCCGAAAGCTCTGTTGTGAAGAAGCATGTCGGACAAACGATTTTGATTGGATCGAAAGCAGCACTGAAGATTTGTCCCAAGATATTCATTTCAAAACGCATGCCACTGTTACCCTGGTGCGGAAGTGTCTGGAATTAAACAGACTCCCTTCACCGAATTCATTTCTCAACCCGGACTTGTACAATTTAGTTGCAAGCGTACTGGCTGAAGATGTTGACATCGAGACCGTTCTCAACCACCTTAAAGTGCTGGTTTACTCCGATATCCATTTCCCTGGAAGTGTGTTGGACCATTTTCTTATAAGGCTGAATGAAAGCGACTTTGAGGAAGTCAGTGCGCGTTTGGACACAATCGTGCCATGGTTTAACACTGATTTGCGTAGCCGCGTGCTTCTGCATCAACTTCAGCAAATGCTCAAAAATGGACGACACTCCGATGCCACTCAACACATCATTCACAAGTTGGCGCCACAGACGCAGGATAACGGTCTGGTGTGGAAACGGGCAATGGAGATGATAACAAACTCGGCAGTGCAGTGCGGAAAAGTGGATGTACTGAAAAACTTACAGAAACACCCACAAATTAAAACAAAGTGGGATCGATTGTTAGTTTCAATGCAAATCTACCATGACCTCAAATACGGTGAGATGGATTTGTCTGAACTTACCAAAAAATATCCAATATACGCACATATTAACAGAGCCAACGATACAGAATTATATGAGCGAATTGTAAAT
This sequence comes from Ciona savignyi, assembly GCA_000149265.1. NCBI lineage: Eukaryota > Metazoa > Chordata > Ascidiacea > Phlebobranchia > Cionidae > Ciona > Ciona savignyi. The sequence continues at coordinate 222,213 of CH002026.1, forward strand.
GCTGCTTTGGAATCTCCGAACATGATGGTTTTGTTTAACTTTTTGACCCCGGCATTAGTTTCCGAAGCATTTTTTCCGATCGCGAAATCGGCGTTCCCTAAAATTCGCTCAGACCTGCAAATGGACATACTGTACAAAACCTGCAGAAGCATCACAACTTTGGAAAGTTTGAAACGCTTCGACCAAGCCCTAACCGAGCTGAACGAGATTTGTGGCAATGGAACCCAGTTGTTTAAAGATACTTCATTCTTCCATACTTTAAACTTTCCACTGCTGATGCAAGATAGTAGTAATGACGAGATTCTGGACTTTTGCCTGAAGAAATATTTTAACGGTTTACCTTACCTATATCGTAATAATGTGACAAGCAAAATACATGATCTTATCTACTCTCTGCAGTTTAAGATACCAGAGGAGTAATCGTAATATATACATGTTTAAATTAACAAAAAAAGGTTATTATAAATTTTTGGTTCAAAATGACAAAGTGATAAATGACGTAAAAGTTTCATTATAATAATCTGTTCAAAATGGCATTTTTGCAATAGTAAATTTACTGAGAAACATTATTCATATAAATACAAATTGATAAATGACGTAATATTTTTTATATTCTCCATAAACATAAGGATTCCTTAAAATATATAATTGTATTCGATATTACTGTTTGTTAAAAACCCCATATTTACATGTGTACTTATGAATTAGTTCCGTCGCAAATCAACCTAATAAAAAGTTTCTGTTTTTGTACACTTTGCCCCTTAAAATTATCTCTTTGTTTAGATATTTGACCTATCTAGGTCACGCAATATTTTTAGAAAAATGTCAAAATTATTCCTCGGATTGTTGATATTCGTAATCGCGTCAAGTTGCCATGGCGATGATGAAGAATCCCATGAATTGAAGTTGTATCGCAAGTTATTCAGACTGAAGAGGAAAGAACATATTGCAGTGGTGCAGAAGTTGCTGCTGGTTGATGGGATTGAAAAGCAAGCTTCATTCATCCAACTCTCCATGAACCAAATAATTAAGGTGAGATTAGATGATTTAACACGTTAGCTGAAAACAGTATAGCTGTACTGGTAGTGTGGTGGACCACCAGCTAGAAGGTGGTGGTATTGAAACCAGCCGCTTTCTATAGTCGTGTACTTGAGCAAGGCACTTTAGCTTGTGTTTCATGAACCCAGCGGGACAATGTAACAATAAAGCAACATTCCCCCAGGTTTGCATAGGATATACATGTTTATTCCCATGAATGGGATCAAATCAATCGTCAGATCACCTCGCGCCCTCCGTCAGGTTACCGCAGCTAGTGCAGTGTGTTGTGTATGATTAATATGTTCCTTTAATTTGGTAGAACCTGTTAATCCGCTAAGTTCAGGCAATCTCAATTAAGTTCCTGCCCAAGGACACAACCGACTAGCTTGCTACCAGTTTCGAACCTGAAACCCTTTGACTGAAAGACAGCGCACTAAACCACCAGACTAATCTGTCAGTTTACTTTCTGTTATTCGACTGAGTAAATCTTGTATTTTTTAAAACTAAACAAAGTTTCCTTTCCACAGACAATAGAGGAATCTCAAGCAACATTATCGTCGCACAAATACAAAGCTGGAAAAACCTTTCCGGTCGAGAATTCTGCTAGGGATGGTTGGTCAGTTGTTTATACATTCTATATTATCTATACTGTCTAAGTATTAATTTCCAACAGAAGTCTATTACAATATTAATTTAGAAAAAAAGTTGCAATTTCAACATAAAAGAAAGTTGCAACATAAATTACTAAAATGAGTTACTACCCACACACTATCGACTACACTCTATACTGTCTAAGTATTAATTTCCGACAAAAGTCTTTTATGATCGTAATTTGGAAGAAAGTTGCAATTGCATCATAAATTACTAGTAAAAGTTTCTGCCCACACTATCCGACATACTGCCAACACTACCAATACTGCCAGCACTATGCCTACATGGGGTATTTAGAGTCACCCACTAGAATGAGTTATCCAATAACTGTGGATGCATTTTAACCAACCAATTACCTTGTCAGGATAAATATGGAAAATTCTGACTTAACTATTTTGCTCAACAAAATATTTCCTACAGCTCTGTCACTGATCCTTGAAAACACGTCTCTCTTTACCGATCTTATTGTCCGATTTCCGAAACTTGGACGCTATTTCTTTCAGCAAAACCGAATGAAGTGGTTAAGAGTGATGGAGCCAGCAATAAAAACCTGCAACGCTACTGGGGTGTATGAGGGAGATCATCAAATGATTCTGTTTGCTGTGAGTGATGGGTTATAACAGCAACAGGAAAAATTAAGAGGGAAACTGCACACTAAAATAAATATTATAGATTGGGTTTAGTGTTAGTTCTGGGATTGATAGTAGGGTTTGGGACACAGAAAATAAAACTGCACAATAAAATAAGGGTAATATTAGGCTTGGGTTAAGAGTTAATTCTGGGTTGGTGTTTAATGCAGGGTTAAAATTTCCCTCCTTTTATGGTTGCCCACAGTAATAAATAGATTAATTTGTTTTAAAAGTGGCTGGTGATACGTGTTGGGTTATTTCTGGGTTTGTAGTGTTTAAATCAGGGTTAGTATTAAATTTCCATAGTTTTAGTAAGCAATTTCCCTTTTTACACTTTCTTATACGGTTGCCCACACTAACAATCTGATTAAGTTGTTTAAATAGTGGCTGTTGTTAACACTAATTAATATTACAGCTGCAGCATGAACTTGGTATTGGAGAGAAAGACATAAATTATATAAATCCCTTTCTGGAAGAAAGCATCTCGCAGGTAATCCAATTCTACTACTTTTTACCAAAATTTTTCCCTTAGGTTTTTATATCGGACTATATCCCCTATTATGTTATACCTGACTATTTCCCTGATATGCAGAATTAGTATTATGTTTTGTTAACCATCTATGCCATTAACTATCGTCTTTGTCCGACCGGTTAGTCTGGTGTTTAAGTACGACTCCTTTCAACTGAAAGGTTTTGGGTACGAAACTGGTCGCTAGCTAGTCGGTGGTGTCCTTGGGCAAGGCACTTAACGGACATTACTTGAACCCAGTAAATTAAAGGAACGTGTGAATCATATAAAACATACTGCAGTATCTCTGGTAACCCGACCCGACGGTGCGCCTGTGTTAACCCCCTTGGTTTTCCCATTCACGAGGACAAACTTTCTATTGTATCCTGTCTCAATCTGGCTTGTACATCTCTGCAGGTTCCCCTGACTGCTGAAGAGAGGCAGAAACTTTATAAGGAAGAGAAAAAGGCAAAAAAGAAGCTAAATTCAAAGCAACGAACAGGTCCACGTCTGTCAAAGCATACAGAGTTATGATTGAAAATAGACAAATTCCAGAAGTGCAATCCATTGTTCTATTTCCTATATGTTTTGAAGCGTTTTGTAACTGCCAAACTGTTGTCGCAGAATTTTAAATGGAATAAAGCCGTGTTTTGCAACGTTTATAGTTAATGCTCTTCATCCAATCATTTACAGTAACAAAATTAAACCACAATAAATTTCTATGGTTCCACTAGCTACAAAATGTGCTGTAACATGATAGACCAGTGGTTTCCAACCTGAGGGTCGCAAAGCATGTTAAAGGGGGCCGCAAATCTGTTGCTAAAAAGGTTGGGAACCACTGTGATAGACAACAACATAGACTGCTGTAACATGTATAATTAGAACGGATGGACCAGGGCCGGATTTATGTTTTGTTGGTCTGCTGTATTTGAATGTAATTGATTTTTTAATGACCTGACCGCTGGAGCAACAGATCTTTATCATAAGAATTCATTTAAATATAATCGCAGTTTCTAACATTAAGAAACCTTTATAACAATCAATGTATGATCAAGCTTAATGACTGTAACATCTTGCAAGAGTCTTAAATTTGAATTTTGTAAAAGACTGGAACACTTCTATGTGTCCTCTCCACTTTCTGTGTAAAAAGATTGGTTTCTCCGTTTAAACTGCCGGATAACCGGTTTCGTTTGCGAGTCTGATATTTCCGAGTCCGTATCGCTCTGCCGCTTTATACACCGGGTGGCGATGCCCGCATCCGAGTCGGAGGAGGACACAGGAGAGCAAGTCATCTCGGATTCGAGGGGTTTGGCATCGGAGGTGCGAAGAGGAGTGGAGGAGAGGGGGTTGACGGGGGAGGGAAGGTTCATCGAGAATCGAGCCGCGATTCGGATCGGAGATTTGAACTGATGAGTTGAGATCTTTCCTTCTCTGTGGTGGAAAGTTATATTTTGAAAATTTAAAGTTCAATTTTAAGAAATTTGGTTGAATTTTGAGAAATTTATATATTTTGAGAAATTTAGGTTATATTTTTAGAAATTTAGGTTATATTTTGACAAAAAATTTAGGTTATATTCTGAGAAATTTAAAGTTATATTTTTAGAAATTTGGTTATATTTTGAGAGAAATTTAGGTTATATTTTTTTAGAATATTTTTGAGAATATATTTTGAGAAACATTGTGTAAAAGTAAAAAAAAATTAAAACCAAGATTAAAAATTCTGGATGCAGTGTCTTTGAATTGGTACCATTATGCTGTTATAAAGTACTTTTCAATCATTGAATATAAAGCGCCTAAAATAAACCAACTTATATAAATGGACTGTGGAAACACTGCATTCTATACCCATGGGTTAGACAGTCTTAGCTTATAAATGTTTCCTTATAGGATTGCGGTATCGTTTTATATTTTTTACTTTAAATTTGTAGAATTGCATTTTATATTTTTTACTTTAAAAACCTTATAGAATTGCGGTGTCATTTATTTTACTTTAAAATTATCACGAGACTAGGCGTGCATAAAAAATTAACGATTGAATTGTCACCATTATGCTGTTTTAAAGTACTTTTTAATCATAGAATATAAAGCACATTTAAAAAGGGCCAGAAAAAACAACTTCTAAAAATTGACGGTAGAAACACACTGCATTCTATACCCATGGGTTAGACAGTCTTAGTGTATAAATGTTCCCTTATAGAAATGCAGTGTCATTTATTTTACTTTAAAATTTTAATGAGACTAGGTGTACATAAAAAAAATAAACCAACTTATAAAAATGGACCATACAAAACACACTGCATTTTATATCCATGCGTTAGACAGGTCTCAGCTTATAAATGCTCCCTTATAGATTTGCAGAGTCATTGCATATGTTTTTATTTAATTGTCATTTTACTTATTTAAATTGTCATGAGACCAGACGTGCATAAAAAAGTAACGATCATGATCAACCGACTCACGCAATCTCTCCATCTTCCTCGGACATGGAGGAGAGGGAAGTTGCTCCTGTGTCCTCTGTTGTGTCATCTGTAGTCGTGGCAACCGCATCCACTGAAGAAGGATCAGCATCTTTAACATCTGGACAGAAGTTTCACATCAGTTGATCAATCAACTGATAATCGACTAACCCAACCAGGGCCAAAAATCCATCAAATTTCGGGCGAGTAAGAATTCACTCGCATGTTGAAGCTAACGCAAATCGTCACGGGAGTAAACATGGCTCGCAACTGTGGTTTCAATGACAAAACAACTGTTTAAATCTGGTGTTAAAACAATCTGGCATAATGATGCTGCTGTAAGTCTTATAGACTCCAGTATTCGGACACGCCATGTGTATAATAAAAAGTTTATACTTCAGTTAAATAGAAAACGATCGCAGTAAACACTAATTAGTTTCTTATATGCGAGAGAGTAAATTCTTACTCGCACAGGTTTTTGGCCCTACCACCAAGTTAATAATCTCAGACAAACAAACAACAAATTACCACCTTCATCTGCGTCAGAGTCCTCGAGGTCAATTTCGTCAGGGTTTATGGAGATGTTGCTGATCACAGTGCTTGGTATCTCATCACAGCTTAACCGCGATGAATCGTTTACGAACGAACTTTGGTTTAGCGAGCCGAATCTGTTCAACTGACAAAGTGAATTATGTTGGTTGACTGATTACTTAAAAGCATGTAGAGTCATTTGTGATGAAAGGACACTAATAATAATGGGATGCATAGGAACACAAGTATTTATACAGGGTCTGATGATGTTTTTATTAAATATACAAGAATTTTGAACTTAGGATAGGATATTCATGTTTTTCCCCTTGAATGGGAAAATTAATGGGGTTAACACACGGGCAATAGTCAGATCACATAATCCTCTGTAAGTAATATTACAAATCACTAAGCCAGAATGACATTGCATTACTTAATAGGATTTTAAACTATTAATTTGAAGGATTAAGTGTTTAAAGAGGATTTTAAACTATTGTTGCTTTTTTATTTGATTTTCCTAATTTTCTTTATTCACCTTTAACTATTTTTGTGTAGGCTTAATTAACAATCAAGGTTAATCTAATCTGTGTAAACCATTTTTACTAACCATAACTTGTTTTAATCAAGCATAACTCGTTTTAATTATGCATTTAATAATATAAAGTCCTTAAAAGTCTGAACAATTCTGTCTTCCTAATAAGTCCTGCTATAATCATAAGAATTATACCCTGAAATATACTTTAATGTCGACATACAGGCACAACAGTTTATGAACATACTAAAAAAGGAACATAGTACCGTAGGACACCGCAAAAATGTACAAGGAATAATGAAGTAAAATGTAACACTGTGTGCCATTAAATACAGGTGTAATCCTTAATGCAATAGTCAAATTTTCCGACTTTTTTTAATCTCCGATTAGCTTTCAAAAGGGACATTACTTAGCCAGTAAAATAGCCTACCTCCATAATCATAGTAATAGGATCGGTGACTCCAAGTTTTAGACAAAACTCTGTAGTTTGTTGGTTGATTCTATGCTGCACTACCACATGCCGACGATGGCGTTGCGGGTTGTATAGACAAGCGGAATCAGCTTTGCAGTTGCGTGGAATCTTTAAGTCACCTCCAAATAACTTTGTCACCTTCAAATGAACATGTTTAGTGATGTATTATTAGTTGTTCTGTACCCAGCATAATGTGAAATTAATACTGTAAAGCAAGTGTAGGCAGAAATTCGATAATAATTTTTAATATTAGCGTTACTGACTTTCGGTCTGTAGTAATTTAGTAAATCAGTTGTATTGAAATACAGATCCAACTAATACTATGTAAAGGTTAAAAACATTTAATATGTTTAAATACTGTTTTTTAGTGGTTTAAAATAATCACAAAGAGAATCTTGACTTAAAAAGTAATTTTGCAGTTTATACTTAAATCAGAAAAAAATGAACCTACATAATATGTAAAAATAACCTTCATAATATGTAAAATTTACCTAACATAATATGTAGTAGTACATATACCGCTATCTTACCTCTTGAATTTTATCTTCTGTGACGGAGAAATCTGTCCGTTCATGCAGGCCAGGTGTGGGAAGGACGAAGGATTGGTGGGATATTGAAGTGAGGTGGTCTGTCTCCTTTAAAACTGCAAGCCACTCTTCATCGTAATACAACTCATCTGGAGCAAAATAAATGCGTATTTCGTATATAGTAGGCTAGTCAATGCTTAATATGACCACCTAGGGACCAGACCATTTTGGTCATAATATCCGAACGGTAATAAAAACATGGATATAAAGTCACCATAACTCTGCCTGAATCGACGTTGTAAGCCACATGAAGTCCAAATACTGTTAAATTAATCTTTAACTGAAGTAAAACACAGTGTTATGTTGGCAGTAAACAAGGTGCAGTACTGTAACAGCACGATTTATTAAATAAAGTACTGTAAAGTACCAAATATATGTCATAGCCATATGATTGTTTCGTCTTTAAGATTGGTACAAAGCGCACACACAGCATGCATGCGCACAGAAAACATACATGTTAAAAAGGCGAAGTTTTAAGGGTGTGACGAAAAAAATACTGTACTGTAATAAGAGAGATGGGAAAAATGTTGGTCATATTTTCAGAAATTTGGTCATATTAAACAGAGAAATTTAAATGGAGAAATTCCAGACCAAATTGGTCATATTAACCGCGGTCATAATAAGCGTCGTCTGACGTCTATTGTATACGAGCACGGTTGCCAGATGGAATGCAAGACGACAACCTAACTGCCCTTGTCTATATTTCATAAGGATTTCTCCAAATATATTTTATTACTGTTTAAAATAGTTTAAGTAACATGGTCACCAAACATAGAGTTACATGGGTCCCAAACTTAGTCAGAGTTAGTGAAATCCAAATACCTGAAGACAATTGTTTAATATACAAATTGAAAATAGGTTGTGATTAAAAAATAGACTGCATACTAGGGCTGCGAATTAACGGTTAATTTAAAAAACGGTTAACTGATGTAAAAATAATCGGTTAACCGTTAACCGATTTTCTTTAAACTACCACCAAATCGGCACCGTTTTTGGCAAAAAAAGTTCAGGCAGCCGTAAAGGGCAGCAAAGAAATAACGCGCGTTATTACCGGCATTATCAGGTCTTATTTATGTGTTACTTTATAGTTTTTAAACGTCACCTTTAGACACATAGTATAACTTTGATTGTAATGTGTAATATTGAGTTAAAAATCAAACAATCAGCGTCTGAATGGTTGCTTATATTACGTTGACAATCAAACAATCGACGTGTGAATGGTGCGTATATTACGTTGCCAATCAAACAATCTACGTGTGAATGGTTGCTTATATTACGTAATAATGAAACAATCAACGTGTGAATGGAGTGATGTATATTTGAAGATTACAGTATTAAAACGCAATTACGCCCAATTAAATGTGGGCGGTAAAGTAACGTTAAAAAACGGTTAAACGGTTAAAATTTGACGTGACGGTTAACCATACAAACGGTTAACCGTGGTTAACCGTTAATTTTTCGCAGCCCTACTGCATACCTGACGAGTTTTCCTGACAAGGAACATCAATTACTTGAAGAAAATCTCTTTGCGGCAAACACTTGTCAAGTGCAAGGAATTTTGTTTGCTTGTTCTGTACTTGCTAAAAATGTAGCAAAAAGTGGTAGGAAAAGAGTCGATAAATTAGGATATTTATGTTTATTTCCTTTAATGGGAAAAGAAAGGGGGTTAACACACAGACAATCGTCAGATCAACTCGTGACACTATCGGGTTACCGGAGCTATTACAGTGTGTTGTATAATTGAGACATTCCTTCAATTTGGTAGAACCCATTAATCCGCTGGGTTCAGGCAAAGTCCATTAAGTGCATTGCCCAAGGACACATCTGACTAGCTAGCAACGAGTTTCGAATCTCTTTTTTTGGTTGAATGGCGTCACACTAAACCACCAGACTAACCTTTCGGGACAAAACTTATTACACTAACAACTACATGCTCTAAATAAGCAAGATAGTGGCAGGCTTTAATCATACAATGCTTTGGCTGCCAGTCCAACACACCACCACATCTGAGATAGCCTTATATAAACCAATCATATACAATTATGGCATCACAAACATATATTGCAATATTCAAGTTGCTTGATTCAACCCTAACATTCCCATGTCAAGTTAACGTTCACTCTAACCATGAAGAAATGCCTGTTGTCACCGATGCAAGTGATTGCGATAGCTTACATA
>CH002026.1:231891-260109 GCA_000149265.1 Ciona savignyi
GATTGCGATAGCTTACTAATTCCGTCATATACAATTATGGCATCACATATGTATTTCAAACTAACATCCAACCTGGTTGGTCGATGAAACATTGCTTTCATGGTCAACTAGAGCAGCGAACTTGACATGCAAATGACCGGAGAACCAGTATCGAGGCCGCAGTGTAGTTAGGAGCTGCCACGCAGGTAAACTACCCAGTTGGCTGTTTTCCACGTCCTCTAGAAGCATAAAAAATGTTTCGTGCTGAATAGATATATATTGTAGTTTTAGTGTATAGATCAGCGTTTCCAATTAGCGTAAGTCAAAAGTGTAGTGTAACTGGACTATGTGTATACGATACACTACAGAACACTACAAAACTTTAACAAAATTACCTTGAGTTACAATGTCTCGATGATAAAAACATATCACTGCTGTTTATAACGATCAAAAACAAATGAAAGTTTTGCAAATTGTGATATGCTTGCGGACTCATTTAAACCTTCCACGGACTCATTTGAGACCGCGAACTCGGGTTGGGAAACACTGGTATAGATGTATATAGAAAATCATTTTTTTAATTTAAATTACAATGATCTGCATTTTAAATTAGCATTATTATAGCCGAAAAAACTATTTCAAGTGCTAAATAGTTATATTGAAGTAGCAGCTTCTTTATTTGCAGTAATACACTAAAAAGAAACCCAATGCAAATAAACCCAAAGCGACCAGGCACAAAAAGAATATGAAAAAGGCAATGCATAATGACGTGACACATTAAGTAAAATGGATAAAGGGAGGTCATCACAATATATTATATATATATTATAATATATTATATATATTGTTAAATAACTTCTGGGTAATTTTCCTGTTTAAGTTACATAGAAAAACATATTAATATTTAAATTACAGAATGATCTGCATTTTAAATTTGCATTATTATACCCGCTAGGGTAATAGGGGCCTAATGCTTGAACTCCCTTTGGTCACATTCCAGCTTTTTTGTATCATAGTGTGGAATTTTTATCAAGACGTAAGTACATTATATAGTAGTGACATTTCTTACATATCAACAATAATATGAAACGTATTTGGGTTAACACCCAAAACCAAAGTAAACCTAATGTACAAGCTCATTTTCTAGTCCTAAAGTGCAATTGCCATAATTCATATAACTTGTGATGTTAAACTTACTAAAGTGAATAAAACAGTTGAGAACTAACCACGAAAATACGGCTTCTTTCGCAGCAACTCATCTTTCTTGCCATGTTTAACAACTCCATTTGGCCAGTCATGTGACATCATTATGTCCATGTTCTTTTTCAACTGCTTTAACCTGGAAAAATAAAATCATTGATTTTGGTAAAAGAGACTTATTCCGATATTAGAAAATCAGATTTTTACAAAAATTCATTAGAAAATTAGATTGAAAGTTTTTAGAAAATTCATTAAAAAATCAAATAAAAGTTTTTTTACAAAATTCATTAGTTCGATGAGATAAAAAGATAGAGGAATTTTAAACTATCAATGGTTTTTAATTTTTTTAATTTTACCTGAAAACTTCAAGATTCCTAATATGATAAACGCTTCGTTTTGATCCTTGATTATAAGGGGGTATTTCGTAGTGACCCTTGGAATAGTCTTGCTGCTTGAAGATGCCTGTAAGACCTCCGATTCTTATTCCTTTGTACTTAATGACGCCAGCGTAGCCGAGATAATAAATATTTGGCGCCACCCAACCTCCAAATGGCAACTCCTAAAACAACAATTTTGATGGGGGTTAGCAAAATGTGTCATGTGTTGGTGGTACCATTATCTCTGCTTCAACTACCCTGTATTGTCACTTTAGCAGTTCAATTATATACTGCAATCCTTTGCATTGTTAAAATAAAATTTTGCAAAAAAAACATGTGCAAAGTAAAATGCTAATAACAGATATGAAATCATAGCATTTCTATAATTAATTCTAAAATTGTCATCCAATAAGAGAAGTATGGCAGATTATGACAAAAAATCATGCATGACAAGGGTCAAAGTTGTGCACAATATTAAAAAATAAGTTTTAATATTGCTAGTATAAGTTTAAAGTTTTATTCCAACTTTTAAAAAAATGTCTGCTTACTTGTAAATAGTTGGACGCCTCATGGTTTCCACCTATGAATATAGTAAGATAGGGTGCCGTCTCTTTGCCTGAGTAATACTCCCAAAAGTTCTGCATGCTTTTGTACTTGTCCGGGCACGACATGCATTGTAGATCCGCCTCATTACGCACTGACTGGAAATCGCCGCAACAGAGCAGCAAGTCTATTTTGAGGTTTTCTCTTTCTTCAATAAACTTAAGGGTCTCGTATATCTTGTTCAGTTCGCCATGGCAGCAACCTTCAACTGCTATGCGCATCTTAACTGAAAAAAGGACGGACAATTGTTATGAGAAATTGTTTGTTTTAAAGATCAGGTCTAAGTCTTGTCCAGCAAAAGATCTAAGTGCCTTGCTTATAGACAACCGAATAGGTATAGATTGGTTTTAACACTACAACCTTTCGGACCCCTACTGGAAAGTGCGTATGATGCGCCGTATATATATCTGGCGTGGCCCACGGACTACTTTTTCGGGTATTGGCGCAGAAAACTCCAAAAATCATGCTGACATGGCGTGATTGCACTACCTTTCATTTATGTCAGTATTTTTTATACTTCAAGCTTTATATTTCAAAGTTTTAATTGAAAATGAGGCAACTTCGTTTGTGGTGGCCCAAATTAGTATTGCTGGCGTGGCGCAAAATCTAGGTTAAAAAATGTTGGCGCAAAATCCGGCGCACAGAAAACGAACTTTCCAATAGGGTTTCGAACCAAAAGCATAACACTTACTGACTAATCTCTATCCCACAACTAACCGTAACTCTAACCCCATGTTTAAAATTAACTATAATGTCATAATCTTTAGTTTAGTGAGTAGTTTCCCTTCTTCCCTCCTTTTAGTTTTCCCCGCCATACAGGCAAAATTTAAAATATAACAGAGCTTAGAGGAACGGTACCTCTAAATACTACAGGATCGCTTGGACTGCTTGGATCGCATGAAGCGCTTGAATCGCATAAAGCGATTGAATCGCTTACTATACTTCTTAAGTATAAAAGCCCTGATATTAATGTTAGGGTTGGAGTTAAAGTTAGTACTGAGGTTAGAATTACTTTCCATGGCAATCTTAAGTGATCCAAGCGCTTCAAGCGATCCTGTAGTATTTAGAAGCACCCTAGAGAAAAGATTTACAAAATTTATAGTTCCTGCATGACATAAATTATGCTACCCATCTCGGTTTTCTTATTTCAAAGCGTGAATGTAGAACCAACATGTAGAAGTCTTCCGAACAAGGAAATAAAACATTACACCATTTATTTCACTTCGATACCATTGTCGAATGTTAGGGTTTTATAAAAACAAATATATCCCATTGAAACAAGAACGATATTAACCTGCTAAAACAAATAGAGTTTCAGTTTTAGATACAGACTTTATAAGGTTGAATTACGCGCGCATTCTTGCCGAATAATATACTCTTCCGTCTATCACTGCGCACAAGATGGTAGCGCTGAACCGAAAGCGGCAGAGAAATAGCGCAGAGCTTGAGATAAGAATAAATAAAACTATACCGAGTAGAAAAATTAAATAAATCGGAGTTGTATGGTACAGTATGTGGTTTTTTTAAACAAAAAAAAACAAAGAAAGTAAAACTAAACTGTTCTGTTTACCAGCTGGAAAACCTTAAATTTTATTTTGTAAAATACAGTGTTTTTTTCAGGTTCACAGTTGTACACTTAATTTACTATTTGGTTAGTTTATAGATTATAGGATGTTAACCAAGTGAATTAATGGGTTAAGATGAAACAGTAGAACGTTTCAATAATATACAGCATCTTGTAATAACAGGATAGGAGATTTATGTTTATCCCTGCAAATAGAAAATCCAAGGTGGCAAACACACGGGCAATCATCAGATCACTTTGCGCCCACCGTTGGGTTACCAAACCTATTGCAGTGTGTTGTGTATAATTCACAAGTTCCTTTAGTTAATCCGCTGAGTTCAGGCTATGTCCGTTAAGTGCCTTGCTCAAAGACACAACCGACTAGCTAGCGACCAGTTTCGAACCTTCGACTGGAAGGCGACGCACTGCCAAAAGGCAATTGCACCGTTGGTGCGAGATATGTAACCGTACAAATTCCCTTTAACGTGATTGCCATATGAGGTCTCATTGACATGACACATCCGACCTAATATCTTGGTGAATAAGCGCGTCGTTTTTCAGCTGAAGGGTTACGGGTTTGAAGGTCACCTGACGATTGCCCGTGTGTTAACCCACTTGGTTTTCCCATTCCCGGGGATAAGCATGAATATCCTATCCTATCCTACTTAACGGTAAAATCTGTTTTTTTGGATCCAAACAGTCCGCGACCGTTGACTTTTGCAGCGGCTTTGAACTGGTCACTTGGAAATTGTTTACTGCAAGAAAAACAGACTCCTTGCACAAGTACTATTCACATGCCAAGTAGTTCCTCCAGAAAGCGGATACGATGATTATCGTTCTCTAACAATACATACCTGTTTCCCGCCCTTACCAGCAGTGTATATACTTATGTGCAAGAGGCGTAAATAGACAGAACTAAGATGTAAAAATGTTGCTTGACAAGGTCGTGCGATAACAAGGGCAACATTTTTTTAAACTGGGGCAAAAAATAATCAACCAAACAGCCTATATATATAAGGTATAAATAGACAGAACTAAGATGTAAACATGTTGCTTTTCAAGGTCGTGCGAAAACAGTCTGTATAAGCGCTGGAGTCGAAAGGTAACGCGGTCATTTAACGACGCATTCTCAGACAAAACATACCTGTCCCCCGCCCTCAGCAGTGTGCTTATGTGCAATAGGCGTAAATAGACAGAAATAAGATGTAAATATGATGCCTTTTGAGGTCGTGCAATAACAGGGGCAAAAATGTGTTTTTTTAAAACTGGGGCAAAAAACTAAACTATAAACTAAACAGTCTGTATAGCGCTGGAGTCGGACGGTAACGCGGTCATTTAAAGACAAGAACGGGCGCGTGGCAAAAATCCCCGCAGGATTAGCATCGCAACGACTACAAACAGTAAAGCCTGGATCGCGACACAACGGTTTAGATAGCATAAAATTGTTCTCAGTTACAGGAACTATACAACACGATGTAATATAACAATTGCCTGATTCGTCCTACCGGTTAGTCTGGTAGTTTAGTGTGGCACCTTTTAGCCGAAAGGTTGTAGGTACGAAATGGTCGCTAGCTAGTCGGTTGTGTCCTTGGGCAAGGCACTCAACGGTTATTGCCTAACCCAAGGGAATTATTGGGTTCTACCAAATTGAAGGAATGTGTGAATCATACATAACACACTGCAATAGCTCTGGTAACCTGACGGTGGGCGTGAGGTAATCTGACGATTGCCGGTGTGTTAAACCCCTTGGTTTTCCCATTCACGGAACAAACACGATTATCCTATCCTTTAAAACGCCGGCATGCTTCCCATCCTCAGGTTAAATCCTCTCCTATAAACTTATAATTATGACGACTGAAATTTAAGATGTTAACAATTTCGTGTTAACTGTGGATCAACCGGAAAATTATGATGTAAAAACTTGACTCTAATTGTTTTATCATTTTGGAAGCAATATTTTACAGAACATTTCTCAAAAACATTGGGATTATTTATAATTGTTTGTTTTCATCCAGACTATTTTAACGGACTGCATATAATGGAAGTTGTTTAAAAGATTTATTGGCGTATATATTTTGTGTAGTAAATTAAATTCGTATAGACGTACACAGGGGTAGTATATATCTTAATTACCATGCCATCTCTTTTATGTTAGCCCATTTCATTAACCAGTCAACATTTTACGCAATGTAGACACACAATAGGTTCAGTGCAGCCTATTGACATGATAAGTAGATCCGTTCAAATAGCGGATATGATGATTTGTCTTCTATAATAATTTATACCTGCTCTCTGTCTTGGTATGGTAATTTATACCTGTTGATATTCCGGTTTTACACACACACGCTCGCGAGCTGACAGACAAGTGGATGTTTCTTAACACTTAAGGGTGGTTCAGGAGGTTTCTAAGAAACAAACCAGTGCGTCTGCTTGTGAGCATATGTGTGAAACCAACCTTTCTTGTATTTGTATGTGTAACTAGGCATAGAAACTAAATTAACATGTTGATTTTCCGTGCTTGTGTAATTATAACAATCGGTATAAGCGCATGTGTTGGAAGGCATGGCCGAAATGATCGTTTTGGAACAAATCGCGACCGCTACGAATCAGATCGCAACCGCTACGAAATGGATCGCAACCGCTATGGATCAGATCGCAACCGCTATGAATCGGATGGCGATCGCTACGGATCGAATGTTGGCCGCTACGGATCGGATCGCGACCGCTACGGATCGGATCGCGGCCGGTACGAATCGGATAGAGGCCGCTACGGATCGGATCTCGACCGCTACGGATCCGATCGCGACCAGTACGGTTCGGATCGCGATCGCTACGAATTGAATCGTGGACGTTACGGATCAGATCGTAACGAAGAGCACCACCAATATGGTCCGGACAATGGCGACCACGACAACGGTCATCATAACAACCCGTATAGAGGTATCAGTATTAGCACCATTCATAGTGCATATGTTTCCTACAGCTACAACATATAGGAGGGGGATATTCATGTTTATCCCCGTGAATGGGAAAACCAAGGGGGTTAACACACGTGCAATCGTCATATCACCTCGCGTCCATCGTCGGGTTACCGGAGCTATTTCAGTGTGTTGTATATGATAGACATGTTCCTTCAATTTGGTAAAACACATTATTCCGCTGGGTTCAGGAAATGCCCGTAAATGCATTGCCCAAGGACAAAACCGACTAGATAGCGACCAGTTTCGCACCTGCAACCTTTCGATTCAAAGGCGACGCACTTAACCGCCAGACCAACGGGCCGGACAATATCAACAGGTTACAGACCCCGACCCATGCCAAGGCCGAAACCACAACCCAGACCGCGGCCCAGACCCCAACCCCAACTTAGGCCACGACCGAGGCCTTATAAACCCCAACCCCAACCAAGGCCCCGACCCCAACCCCAACCAAGACCTAGACCTCGACCCAGGCCCCGACCAAGGCCAAGGCCCAGACCCCGACCCAGGCCAAAACCCATAGCAAAATGGGGTAATTGGGAAAACTGGTCATCATGCACTGCATCGTGTGGTAATGGATACCAATACCGGATTAGACATTGTGTTGGGGGCTCCTATGGGAAGGGAAGATGCAATGGCCAAGGTCCCTACCAACTTAAAACGTGCAGCAAGCAATGTACTATTGGTAAGCGTGCATTGTGAGTCTTTGCGATAAAATTTTAAACATTTTTGCTTGCAGCGGTGGTAACCACCCCACAAGCAACTACTGCACCAGTCGTAGCAACTACCCAACCAACTGTACCAACCACCGAACCCACGCCACCAGTTCCACCAACCAACCCACCAGTACCAGCAACCACTGCACCAGCAACCACCAAACCAGCAACCACCAAACCAGCCGGCCCAACTACCGAACCAACACCACCAGTGCCACCAACCAACCCAACAGTACCAGCAACCACTGCACCAGCAACCACCAAACCAGCAACCACCAAACCAGCCGGGCCAACTACCGAACCCACACCACCAATTCCACCAACCAACCCAACAGCACCAGCAACCACCAAACCAGCAACCACCAAACCAGCAACCACCAAACCAGCTGTAGCAACCACCAAACCGGCAACCACCAAACCAGCCGGGCCAACTACCGAACCCACACCACCAATTCCACCAACCAACCCAACAGCACCAGCAACCACCAAACCAGCAACCACCAAACCAGCTGTAGCAACCACCAAACCGGCAACCACCAAACCAGCCGGGCCAACTACCGAACCCACACCACCAATTCCACCAACCAACCCAACAGCACCAGCAACCACCAAACCAGCAACCACCAAACCAGCTGTACCAACTACCGAACCCACACCACCAGTGCCACCAACCAACCCACCAGCAACAACCAAACCAGCTGTACCAACCACCGAACCCACGCCACCAGTGCCACAAACCAACCCACCAGTACCAGCAACCACTGCACCAGCAACCACCAAACCAGCAACCACCAAACCAGCAACCACCAAACCAGCTGTACCAACCACCGAACCCACGCCACCAGTGCCACCAACCAACCCAACAGCACCAGCCACCACGCCTCCAGCAACCACCCAACCAGCAACCACCAAACCAGCAACCACCAAACCAGCTGTACCAACCACCGAACCCACACCACCAGTGCCACCAACCAACCCACCAGCAGTGGCAACCACGCCTCCAGCAATCGAACCAACGCCACCTCCAATAGGCTAGAAACAGTTATTTTATTAACCTGAAAAAAAATATTATAAACAGATAATGTGTACATATTATTCAAATATATCAAAGAGCAGTAAAAAAACGACTTTATGATAGCAGGACATGATAAGATGAGGGTGTTTGTGTTTATTGCATTGAATGGGTAAACGCGGTTTAGTTATCACACGGTAGATTACACGGACAACCGTCAGATTACCTCTCGCACTATGCTACGATTGAATTATTGATATAAATGAAGTAATGGTTACATTGATTCGCAATAGGAAAATACATTACTATGCTTTCTAAGGTTGGGCTGCCAATTTGCTGCGAGGAAAGAAACAAAAAAGGTAGACAATATAAGGCAGGCATCGTCAACCTTTAGCGCTTAAGGAGCTATTTTAATTAAAATTCCATAATTTAAAAATCACCGGAAGCCGCAAAATTATTTTCGCAAAAAGGAAAACATCACTGTGTAAAATAAATACGGGAATGAACTTCTGTTTGTTTCAGTTATGCATGGTTATTAAACTTATTAGGCGATCGCTATAGTAGCAATAAAAATAATAAGAGTCGTATCAGAAAACCTGTGGCGGCTACGAAGTCGTAGGTTGCCGACCCCTGCAATAGGGGATAGAATATTTTGATAGAGATGGCGGTTCATTTTAAAAAACAAGTTTTACCACATAACTTTACGCCACGAACCAACTTCATTTAGCCCGATCACAAAAGTTTTTAGTTCAACAATAAAATAGATACAACATGTGATTCGGAATGCGGTCGCATTGAATCTATTCACACGAAATGTCGCCACAAGGAGCAATAAAGAGTATGTTGTGTTGGTTGCGATAGTGGTAAGGGTTGGGCTTGGACGTTTTTTGAGGTATGGTTGGTTCTGCTGTTTTACGTTTAAGTAAATGTTCAAAAATTGGGAATTTACACATATTTTAAAATCATGTTTCAATTGATTTGAATTTAAGAGGGTAGAGGTTAACAGATAACACATATAGTCGGCCTAATTATTCAATTCGTACTGGTTTAGATAAGCATAATGCATAGAGTTGCAAGATAGTTCAAGCAAAACCCTATAGTGTACTTTCTACTACCTGTTGTATATAGTCAATGAAAAATACAATATCATGAAAAGTAAAATAAAAATTCCGAATTGTCTAAATATAACCAGTACAGGTACAATGTATTGGCTTTACTTTTTTTGGTCAGTTATATTTAAATTTTGTATATGTTTATTGTATAATTTTTTTGGCAAATACCATATACTGCATAGCCTTACAAAGCTGGGAACAAGGTTATGCCCTGTGATACGGACCTGGTATATCCTATCCCAAAAAAATCTTTGGAAATCTAATCGATTTACGTAAATTAGAAAAAAAATCTTAGCGTAAATACATACATAATATGTTTGGTTAGATTTTTATACAGCTGGGAAAATATACATTAAAGCTTTAGTTATTATCTTACAACTCTAAAATGATTGATGTTTATTATCATTATTTAATAGTCGAGAATGTTATTCGAAAAACAATTGACTATATTGTTCAGTGTATTGTTTGTATATTGTACATCTGTACTGAAGTTGTACAGCTTAGAAAGTAACAATATTTCAGCAAAGTACCTTATCCAATTAGGATCCTTGTAAATAACTTGAGTGACTAGTTTCAAGCACATACCGGTACCTTTTTGAATTGTTGTCACATATTTGAACATGTTCTTGTTAGTAATGTACATCTGTCATTGGTCATCAATATAAAGGTATATTTATCAAAATACAGTGAAAAAATCGTCTTTTTCATAGGGTAAAAATATTTGAATGCATTTTTTGTGATACATACAACTTTATTAGATTAAAAAGGTTAAAAATCAGATAAAAAATTCTTTTATGTCCTAATTTTTCTAAATAGCCAATACTTTTTCGGTTAAAAGTCCTTTCTCTATTCATAACAATTCAGATTATTGTTATATTCAGCATGAGTGCAAAGTTATAGGTTCCAGTAGGTAAATTGCACAATTACAGCTTATAGTGCATGCACTAAAAATACCCTTCTGGTGAAGAATCTCATACACTTTAATGTCAAAAGGCGAAATGAAAATTATTGCCCCTTTTCTTTGTCAATATCTACATAACTTAAAGCATACGAAGATATCTTAGAAAGGGGTTTTTGTTGGTTAAACTCCTTGCTAATCTCTTCCCACAACATATTTGTTTTAGGAACAAATATTTATTGGTACTATAGATTGTAGTATTTTTTTTCCGCCATTTTCGTTCAGCAGTAAGGTGTACTGAGGTCTGAGGATTATTCTTTGGGCAAGATATTTAGCGAACTACTTTACCCAATTGGAGTATGAGGTTAACCAAAAACTTTGAAGCATTGTCCCCAACTTTTACTGCAAAAGCTGTTATATAATCTCATTTATAATACCATCAGTAAGAATTGACTCGTGTGTGGAATATCATGCGAGTAACGCGAGTAAATCGTCACGCGAGTAACGGGAGTAAAAATAGCGCACAACCATGGTTTGTATGATGTAACAACAGTTTAATGTGGTATTATAACAATCTTACATTATGATGCTGTATACTCCAGTATTTGAACGCGCCATATCTACAATAAAATACTTATAATCCAGTTAAATAGAAAACGGCTAAGGTAAACGTTAATTAGTTTTTTATTTGCAAGAGTAAATTCTTACTAGCGCGGCGTGCGTCATGCCAGTATTACTTGCACGGATTTTTGGCCCTGCGCCTTTCATTGCAACAAGGTGTTAAAAGCTTAAAACATGAGTATTTTATCAATTACTTTTCTGTTCAGTATTTAATTCTTTGCAGCATTGGTTTTTAAGTTGTATTTAGGAATTTGAAAAGTGTTTTTTTGTTATCTCCTCGAGTTTTCAATTCACATTTCAAAGCGATGCTAAATTTATAGACTGTAGCACAGTGTATTAATTTCAAAAGCCTATTATTTAAGTTACTTGGATAAGAATATCTTTGGTATTGTCATCTACTTACTGCAAGCACAATGAAAATATATTTAGGTTTTAGTTCAAGTCGGCATGTATTTAAATTAACCATTCCTTTTTATCATTAATGTGCAGAACTGTTAGAAATGTACCTGATGATTCCATCATTCTGTTAAGAGTTACCGAATTGCCACAACAGGAAATAGAAACTGCTGAGTATTCATTCTATCCCGGACTTTCAACGACCGTTATTCAATTGATAAGGAAGGTAAATGCTTTTCCAATATCGATGTCTAAATATAGAGTTATACTGCCCCCGCAGATTTATGGTGAAAAAATGAGGTTTTCATTCTTGTACATTTGCAAACCATTGGTCAGAATCCGGGTCGGATATTATTAACCGCAACCACTACAATCAGTTGGATGTGGTAGAAAATATAATTGCTTAATTTTATCGTGAATGTTAAATCTAGATCAAAGAAATTTCTTTTACTGCATTCAAGCACAAAATAAACCAAACATAGTAGATGAACCAGCCATACACATAGCATGCAAAGTGGGGATTGATATTTTGTGCCTAGATAAAATATACTATTATAACAGTCATTGGTATCTAAAACGTTTTTCAACAGACTCCCTTAAATTTTAAATTTTATACCTAATCCTGTTTTTTTACTGTAATGAAAGTAATTTATGTTAATTTAGTGTAAATGTTTTTTTCTCAGTCAATTTTAAAGTTCGAATTCAGGGTGAAGCTTATTCTACTATATTGTTTTTGTTTTTTGTACTTTTTTGTCACCAGCATACAAAAACATTATATAATAAAGCTTAGTGTAAGAGTAACCCTGTGTTTGTAGTCGGCCATATTGCGAACTGACCATTAGGAAATTGCAAATTCTATTCAAGCTGTGTGTAGCTGCTTCAATAATGCAGTAGTACATAATAGGATAGGATATTCAGGATATTCATGTTTTATCCCCGTGAATGGGAAAACCAATGGGGTTAATACATGGTCATTGGGCAATCGTCAGATCACCTCGCGCCCACCGTCGGGTTACCGGAGCTATTGCAGTGTGTTGTGTATGATTGAGACTTCTTTAATTTGGTAGAACCCATTATTCTACTGGGTCCAGGTTCAAGTAATGTCCATTAAGTGCCTTGCCCAAGGACACAACCGGCTAGCTAGCGACCAGTGTCGAACATTAAACCTTTCGGTTGAAAGGCGTCGCACTAAACCACCAGACTAACCGGTCGGACGAACACTAGAATACAGCTATTAGAATCAATTTGGATTCATAAGTATGGCATGTGTCACCCACACTGTAGTGTTGGTAGTCGTACAGCTACTCCAAGTAAAATTTTTAATGAGGCGTTTTTGTAAATGCATGAGTTGTATCTTTTAATTCATACCGAGACCAAATTATGATGTTACTTTTCTCATCCGACCGCAAATACTTAATGTCGTTCGATAAATTTGTAGAGGAGCAGTAGCTGTGGGAATGGCAGCAGCAGAGCAAACAGCGTACAAACTTGTAGTAGTTGGAGGAGGGGGCGTGGGGAAGAGTGCTCTCACTATTCAATTCATACAGGTCGGTAAATCTACTATGCGTCTGCCAAACCCTTGTTGATTTAAGTGATTCATCGTGAAAATATCCCAGCATTTTGCATTGTTCACTATTCATCCACTTGTGAATGATTGTACTTAAAATAATCATTTATGTGAAATTTTCGAAATCTAAACTTTTTTGCTAGTTTTAATTGACATCTACTTCCAGTCGTACTTTGTAACGGATTATGACCCGACAATAGAAGACTCGTATCGGAAACAATGTGTTATTGACGCAAGAGTCGGAAACCTTGATAGTAAGTTGCGTTTAATTAGTTTAGTTTATTTTTAGTTTCCACGATAGAAACACAAAGCGGGACTATTGGTAAAAATTTGGAAAACGGGAAAAAACGGCAAAACGACAGTGTTAACCTTATTGTTTTTATTGTTCATTTTGATTTGGTTGTGTTACATGCATTGGTTGTACTGTATGTTGGCTTAAAATATTGGGTAGATATGGCACTGCCCAGTGTCCTTTAGTTCTCTCCACAACAGCCCAACACTAGACTTTGAATAAATCTGTGACTCGAGTTTTGCTCATAAGTTGTCACAGTGTCACATTGATTTAATCCTCTAATATGGATTGGATTTTCATTTAATCCTCTAATATAGATTGGAATTTAAGATACAGATACAGGTGCAACACAAATCTATTAACTTCGATCAACCAGTTTCATTGATTTATGTTTTTTTATCATTTTTAACATCAATCGTACAAAATATGGTTTGTGTTTTTATTTTTACTGCATTTCCAGATGGCTCAATCAATACAATTTGCTGCGTGCTCTGTGTTTTTAATTGCACCTAGCTCTACTATCGTGTAGGCTGTTTATTATAATACTCACGTTATAACAGGCATGCAGGAAATAATGGCCTATTTATCTTTCCTATGCCCGCATATCAGACTGATTTACACTCGCATAGGGCAAAGTAAGGCCTGAACAAAATGCAAATTATTATTTTGTTTTGAACACATGTTTTTTGGGGTATTTAGTTATTGTAAACTTTTGTGCAAAAGTACAAAATGTACAGCGCTATTAAATCTAATAGGCCGTGTCAATAAGGCTGTGGGTTGATTTAAATACAACTAGTCAATGATACACACAGTACATGCCTACGTTGTATGCATGAGTCATGCTGTGGTGAAATCAACTGATTATATTTGGATTGTCCTCCATACATCATATACATTACCTGATTTGAATCCTGATTAGTGAATATTCAAAAAGCTAAATATACCCGGCTCTATTACTCTATTCATGGAATTCAAATAGTATTATACAGTGATGCCCAATGGAAATTTATTTAACATAGGATCAGAGGACTAAGTAACACTTTAGAAACTATTATGTCTGCAACACTTTTCTGATCTTTCTAATCAGAAGTATAAAATTTTGTTTCAAAGTCTACAAAAGTGCTTTTCTGCTTTTGCATGTAAAAGCGTTTATTTTGTTTTGACCACTACAAGTTCAACGCATTGTGTTTAATTTATTTAAACATCATTAGGTTAACATATGTGTTGCATGCTGTATATAAAATTTTCAATGTCAATGTGTTGCCCCCCCAACATTAACATTGGGCCCTTGTTTAAAAATACAAGCTTAATTTTCATAAACCTACCATAACAACGCTTAACCTCATCTTTGGTCAAATATGTAAATATATCCCCTAAATTATGGAGTGCAAAAACAATAAGACTTCAAATGAACATAAAAATGATGGAGATTCACTATGGTGGGAAGTTTCTTACACCATACATTTAATCAAGTAATATTGTGAAAAATGAATGGTTAATGTGCCACCGAATGGTTAACACGACCGAAACAAATACTATACAGATATACATACAAAAAACGAGCCCATCATTGGTTCGAAACTGAAGCTGGTAAAAAAAAGAAAAAAAAAGTTTGTGTAAAATTGTAAAACTACATTGATATATTGCGAAATAGTATAATGCGGTGTTGGTTATATAATACCTGTGATTGTTTCTGCTCTGTATTAATACAAGGCCTTATGTGTCTTTACGCCGCTAAGTAAAAACCATAAAACTTCGGACAGTTTTCGATTGTTGATGAACAACTTCCGGTCCTATGCTGCCAAAATAATTGCAGCGTCTATGGTGCCCTTTGCATAGAAAAGGTGTCTAAAAAACAACCACCTCCATATATATACATATTGCATAGCCACATTTAGCCACAGACTTGATATACTAAAGATTGCAAAAGTGCATCATAATATAATGGTTGACATGTGTTATTGTACAAATATGTTTAAACCATATTGAACTTCAAACCACCAGTTCTGGAATAAGAGACTCAATTCTGTGATGTTATTTCTACATCTAATTAACAAACATTTGTCAACAACGACTTTCATTACAAATATGTTCAAACCATATTAAACTTCAAACCACCGCGCTACTGAAAAAAACAAACATTTGTCAATAATGATTCTCATTCCAGTTTTAGACACAGCTGGACAAGAAGAATTTAGTGCAATGAGGGAACAATATATGAGATCCGGAGAAGGATTTTTATTAGTCTTTTCTGTGGCTGACAAATTAAGGTAACCTGTCTTCAACATTTCCCTTAACCGTTTTATTGTAGTGGTAACACGTACATGATGTACCAACAAATGATGTACTACTTTATTAATTCATAGTTTAAAAATTTGGCTTATACAAGTAACTTAATTGTATTTTAAAGATATCTTAAGCATTCTAATTAGTTTAAAATGCTTTCTTTCACCGATTAAGGGTTCATACAGTTAGTGCTTAAATTTAATCCAATGGTCTAGTATTGTATACTCCCGTGTATTCCTGCGACTGGAAAAATAAAGATTTTGTGAAGAAGTGTCAAAAGTAAAGGAAGTGTGAAGTGTGTTGTTACTTATAATCAAACATGGAAGTAGTTTGCCTCTTCAAAGTCGGTTACTCGCCACTCGCCACTCGCCACTCGCCACTCGCCACTCGCCACTCGCCACTCCCCACTTGCCACTTGCCACACGCCACACGCCACACCCCATATGCACTTGGTTAAGGCCGTGCCAAGAGCCACATGCCAACAGCCTGTTTCAATTTCTGACAACTTTCCCTTCGACCATTGTTTTGCCCCTCGACTATACCACTCGTACCGACATCTAAAATTTTCTTCATTTCTTCCACAGTTTCAACGAAATCCACAACTTTCACCGACAAATTTTAAGGGTGAAGGACCGCGATGAATTCCCCATGATCCTAGTCGGCAACAAATGTGACCTGGAGGCTCCGACTAGATGTGTGAGTCATCAATGTTCATTGTTGTCTAAACAACCATTTCACAATGATATTACTATTTTAGCACAGGGTATAAGCATGTAATTACAGTTTTCATTGTAAAACATTACACCACTCCCAGTCGCCGGACTGTGGGCATGTGGTAAAGTAATTATTACCTTAGTTACAGCTCAATTTATAACCCTTCTTATTGTCCCACACACTGGGTTAGTATCTTTTCCTAAAATGTTTTATAACAGTGATTTCCAAACTTTTTTTCTTGTACCATTTTAAGCTTTTGTACAGTGTTCACATACCACCTAAATAACTATAAACTATATATTATTTGAAGAAAAAATTAGCTCTTAGCCATTTTAAAGTGTAACTGAAGTTAGTCGCATCGAATCTCATACCCTCATTTGCCACCGGTGTTAAACATGCCACAGTTAGGGAACCACTGTGTTATAAGATAACTTTAGATACTGATTTAATGTATAAATATGGTTGAATTTACAAAGTTTAGATACTGTTTTTTTCTTATACAATTCCATATGTCTGACGGATTAGTCTGGTGGTTTAGTTCATCGCCCTTTCAGCCGAAAGGATGTAGATTCAAAACTGGTTGCTAGCTAGGCGGTTGTGTATTTGGGCGGATTTTATGGATTCAACTAAATTAAAAGAACGTAATCATACACAATACACTGTAATAGCTCCGGTAACCCGATGGTTGACACGAGGTGATCTGACGATTGCCCATGTGTTAAGCCCCTTGGATTTCCCAATCAGGGGATAAACATGAATATCCTATCCATTCCATCTCAGGTAACAATGAGCGAAGCCAAAGCGATGGCGAAGGAGTTTAACGTGCCTTACATTGAAACTAGCGCGATGTTAAAAGTTAACGTAGACCAGGCGTTTTATGACCTTGTCCGTAAGATACGGTATGTTGAACAATTTATCTTGATATTTCTGAAATATTTATGTTATTTTAGACGATGAAATTGCTTTGTTTTAGGTTACACACACAAAGTCGGGTTACTAAAGATATTTTAATTTGTTGTTTTTTGGATGTAAACAATACCAAATGTGTTCAATCTATTGAACACATACTTATTGCTAAAGGCTAGTTTCGATCTTACAACCATTCACCTTACACTCCGCTTAAATAACCACTGAAATTGACTCAAATTAGACCACACTCAGTGTCAGGTGACCAGGCAAGGGGCTGGGTTGTCGTTAACTATCCACAACCTGCTTCTTACAAGCCACATAGCAGACATTGTTTCAATCAGGCGGATTTGTTTGCCATCTTACAACTAAGCTGTTTTCCCAAGCCTGGAATTAGAATAAACACTTACATATTGTTTGTTTCTCACCGGCAAGAAACATGCATCCGTTCCTAACATGAATGAATTTTTTATTGAAATTGTGGGTTTCGTATGTGACGTTGTATGGTCCGCAAATCTATTTAAAGTCTCATGCAAACCCACGTCATTCCCCTTGTTTCTCCATAATTCGATCCTCACCGACGTGATTTCCATTTCAGGGAATTCCAAAAATACGCCGAACCGCAGAACACGGAAAGCCCGGGCGGCTCGAAAAAACCCTGCTGCACTGTATTGTAACCCTTCCTTCCAATCGGCCAGCTATGGAACATTGACCGCTGGCCTATTTGACCGGGCGGCACACCACGCTTATCAGCGTTGCACTGTGCTGAAGACGTATCACCAATCGCCCTCGATATCAAGTGAAACATATCAATTACAGCAGTTATACCCCCGCCCGTTTTATTCCACTATTTTCATTTCACGGCGCCCTCTCAAGTTTTCCTTTAATTGGCATTATAGCATTATAACTTCCGTGTTACTATACACGCACACACATCGGTTCAGCCTCGGATACGTAAGTCGCTGAATCGCGAATTGGTTACCGAATTTCCGGGTTATAATTCTTCCAGCGTTAAAACCGCTCTTTTGATGCGTGAGTGAGTCATTAACGCTCCCTGCGGATCGCGCCCATGTCGGCAAGTGCTTTATGACGTCAGAATGCGTGTCTCCCACAGGTACGCTTTGGTTTACAGTAAACACAGCGGCAAGGACCGGCTCCCACGACGGTTCAGTCGGACCTCGTGTGTCGCCAGCACAGTTCCACTCACTCAACCTTGGACCGACCGACTAGTGACGCCGAGCATCTGTTAAATTCGATTTCGCGACCTTTCCGCGCGCGCGTGTGCCTCTTGCGTCACAAGCATGAGAAAAATTGCTCCTGTGACGTCAGAAAACGATCAGTTTCCCGACGCAGGCCCACGTAACGCACCAACCGCCGTGTGTCACATTCCATAACTTACTTATCGACCTTAATTTCTGATTAATATACGCGATGATTCTCCATTCCTTTCTACATCTTATAAATCGAAATACAAGCCTTTCTTACGCAACAATGCGGTTGAATTATGACGCATCATCACCATTTCCGTAAACCGCGTGGTGCAACAAAATGTTCTTGGACGTTTTTCCCCAATCTACTCGAGATTCCGTTCCACGACTCGTGTATTCATGTTTTTTCTTTGCCTACTATATTCACTCGTACCTATGTAATCAGACAATGTTCCATAATTCTCTATACGTTGCCTTTTAACTTGGCGATCCGAACGAGGTATTCATATAAACCAGGTTACTACAGCCCATGAATAAGTGTAACATGGACCCAACAATATGATCGGTTTTAGTTTTGTTTAATAGCCTTCGAATGGAATTAATGTGGAAATTATACGATCCATTTTTTGCGTCATATATATTATTATCAGTTGACGATTATCCTTACAGTGCAAAACTTGTTACCATTACGTGCTGTAGCCCATTTGTTCATTATTATGTCCATTTTAACCCACACTTTTTGAAAATGTTAAATGTGCGATTATAACCGTTGTCTTTTCTTCGCCAGTCAGTTTTGTGTGGTTAGTGTAGCCAATTCAGGTCTATCTTATATAGTATGGTAATTGGCAAGTGCTCGCACAAATTTGTTTCCAACACCGGGCGTATCAAATTACGTTGACCGCATTTTGCAGCGTGATGGCTGGCCACAGACTGCTTCCGGCCCCGTTTATCGTGCGGTTGGTTCTACTCACGGGAATAAACTTGAGCGTCCGTTCATGGTAGTTTGCCTAACTGTTGCCTTATGTGGAAACCTTTAAGCTTATGTTTCGAACCATTGAAGATTTCGTCCCAAGGCCCGTTTTAAATAGTGTTTTGTGCATATTTCGGTCGTGTTGACCATTAGGCCGCACTTTAATGAAAGAAAACCCAATGAAAAAACACTGTACTCAACCCATAGTCAACGCTTCCTTAAGTCGGACGAAAGGTAATAAGATCGAAACCAACCGCTATGCCCAGATGGTTTGGTTGGTCATTTTGCAGCTCTTACTGATACTTATTTTTAAACAATCCTCTGACAACGCATATTTCAAAATTTGGCTCAACGAAGTCGATGGTTAGGTTGCATTAAAACAATCGGAATGTCTCTAGCATAATTCAGCTCACAGAAATAACTCCGGTAACTCGATGGTGGGAACGAGGAAATCTGTTCATTTTGTTTTCCCGATAAAAACACGTCCCATACAAAACTTGGAAATCAGAAGATTGCCCATGTGATAATTCTTTTGTATTTCCCATCACGGATTACAAGTTAAATTTCCCAAGCTATAGTTGTTAAAGGGGAACTGAAGTCGATTTTAAGAATATCTTAATAAATCGGAAAAAATACGCTAATTTCAAAAATCAAATCAGTTTCTTCCAATATTTTTTTGTTAAAGAGTTATGAGCAAATATGCATTTTATGTTAGGGGATTTCCCGTATTACATCATTGTCGTTGTTGAGATTTCCTGCCTAAATGCATTGTACACAATCATGTGCCAGTTTAGAGGTGAATTAGTAACAGAGGCGCCTGCAGGAGCGTTGTATTTTCGTTTTTTTATCGAGACTTAGCATAACACTTGTCATATAGCCTTACTGAACCTATGTACATGGTGACAGCTTACTTTAAGCGCGGTCATTAAGGCCTGCACGGTCCCGGACCTAAGCCGAATGCTGAGGTATACAGGTCTCGTATTTAAATGACTTTAGAATAATAAGTCTTAGCAATTTATATCACAAATCATAGAAGTGAAGACAGAACAAGAAAACTAGAACAGGAGCCAGTAAACTGCATTTAAACAAGACATTTACCGGATGTTGTTTGATGTAAAACTATCTTTGAACCCAACGGGTTAACCACCATTAATACCATAGTCATCATCCTGTAGGCTACAACATCATTTAATGGCTCTGTGTTAACCGTACTCGTGAAAGCCATTAGTTAACGTCCATACCACTATCTTGTCTGCTATTTGTTTTTTTTTACTGAGCCAAGTTTTGACCCCATGATGGCTTGTCAAGAGGACCGTTTTTTATGAGACAGTATATGTATCGGTCGCGTTAACCATTCGGCCACACGACCGTACAGCTTTTTTTCTTAAACGTGGCGCAGGACATGTTACTTTAATCCTATGGATGCGTGTGTTAAACAAAACATCAACCAACATCTTCGCTACCAAACTAAACGGGTTAGGCCTCCCCAGTCGTAGGGTTTTAAGATCGAAACTCGTCACTACGTTGGTCAACTGTGACCTTGCGCAACTAATTGGAACCCAGTGGGTTAATGGATTCTTCTAAAATAAAAGAAATTGTTTAGATGGCGTATAACCAATTAAGACCTCTATGAACTGCAGGATGTGACGAGTGGTACCCTCCATGAGTCATTGTTTTTAAACGAGTGTTTTGCTGAGTAACAATGGTGGTGATTCCCCAATGTTTGTTTGGCTGAAAGCAGCATGTGCTAGGCTGCGCGCCGGTGTTCTCGTTTAGCTGTAAAGTTTTGTAATCGTGGAGCAGTGCTTTGTAAAATAAAGGTGTTGATTGTGCATCTGCTAGCTGTTTGTTGGAAAAAAAGTTGCCGATGTACGAGGGGGTATGGGCTCAAAATTTTTAAACAAAATTTTGTAGGGTTTTGAGTTTAGGTTGCAGATCCAAGCTTCAATTTTAAATTGTGAAAAAATCTAAGACTTCCTATGTCAGGATTTTGAGTGACAGTCGTTTTTGTGAGGTCAGTTTGCATTGGAGAGATAGGCAGAATAATTAGTTGAACGCCTCCTTTAGTCATATACAACGCACTGCAGTGGTATAGGCGCCAGGTAATCTGACGGTTACCCGGATGAGAATGATTCATTATATATAGTCACGAGGAAATCTAAAGATGCCCTGTGATAAGGCCCCTTGAGTTTTACCATTAACTGGTATAAACATGAATATTCTTTCTTACTGTAGGTCCAACTTAACTGAAGGAACGTGGACGCGGTATTCTGACGAATGCCATGTGATAACGCCATGCGTTTTCTCATAGTTTTGTTTGTTTTGTTTATTACAATCGTTTCACTCCAAATACTTAATATATATATATCAATGTTTAACCCCGTGAATTGTAAACCGCATGGGGCGTTATCACACGGGCAATCGTCAGATTACCTTGATCCCACCGATGCTCTATGTCACTGTACCGTAGCTATTGCACTGTGTTGTATATAAATAATAAAATCCTTAGTGACTTACATTCCTGCGGACAACCGACCAGCTTGCGATGAGTTTCGATCTAAAACTCTTTAGGAAGTCAACCCATTAGGTTTGGTAGCGGATATGAAGGTATATATATGTTTTTGTCTAACACATTTCCTCTGGGTTGCGATCAGTTTTAAATTTCCAACTGTTTGGCTAGATAAGATAGAATAGGATATTCATATTTATCCTCGCGAATGGGAAAACGCGAGCTTAAACATACGTGCAATCGTCGGATTGCATTAGTTTAGTTTTTAGTTCATTCATTTTTTGCCCCAGTTTTAAAAAATGGCAAACGAATATAATCACGACACAGGAACGAGATCACGTCAACTGTCGAGGTACCGACTCTGTTATAGTGCGTTATAATTGTGTATGATCAAGAAATTTCTTCAATTTGGTAGAAACCATCTATCAGTCAATGCCTGTTAAGTGCCTTGCCCAAAGACACAACTGACTGTTCGCGATCAGTTTCGAAGCTGCAACTGTTCGGTTGAAAGGCAAACCCACCAAGGTATTAAACTGAAACTAATCCTTTAAGCATAAGTTACCTTACGATTTTAACACACTGTTATATGTATTTTCGTCTTTCGATTAAAAAAAACTTTTGAAATATCAAACTGTCCCCGAAGAATATCACAAAATGTTTCCGAACTCAAATTACCGGCGAAATAGTATGACCATAAGGTGGAGACTATGAGTATAGCGGTATTTCGGCTAGGGTGTGGGCAAATTTTGATGACGTTCGAAGATTTTGCAGCACAGTGTTTAACTGTCTGTAGTGGTTTGCGTTAGTCCATGGCGTTTAACATGGACAACAGCGAAAGACCGTTGACTGCTAAGGAAAAGCGGCAAGAGCAGTTAAGACGGTGGGAAAGCTCCGCAACAGACGAAGAAAGTGCTGTTCTTAGTAATTTGAAACCTAAAGTGAAATTCCATGATGGTGCAGTTTTCCTCGCTGCCTGTTCAAGCGGCGATTTAGATGAAGTTCAAGTTTTATTGGACAAAGGGGCCGACATAAACTTTGCAAACGTAGATGGCCTCACAGCCCTGCACCAGGTAATTAGAAACTATCCTGCTAAACCTTATTAATCAGGAGTGGTGAAAAATAATTAATACAATTGAAAGGAAAACCAAGAAAGAGGTTAAAATGCCATGACCCCCAATGCGACCTAACATATTGTAATAGTTCAGGTTCATAAAGTATATTGCAAAATCCATATATGCTTCTGTACGATTTGCTTCATGAGTTATTGCATTGGGCAGTTGTCTTAGCCAAATCCCTAAATGCAGTTTTATAACCTACCAGGATATAAATGACAAAAGTATAATTTTGCTTGTATATCTTAAGATTAATTATTGCGTCACAAGTTACTCAGCATTGCATTTGAATAAATATTTTACCCTATACTTTTTCACCTACCCACCGAGATGTAAGTGACAGGTCCATCCATCCATCCATAACATATATCTGGCGGGTTAAGCCCAACCTAAATGGTCAATTTTGTAAAAGAGAAACAATTTAAGCTAATACCGGTATTTTGTCAATTCCACCCCCCGTCTTTACATTAAAGTTAGTTTCACAAGGCTTATCTTACGTATATCTGAAGTATTAAGTAAATTTTCCAGTTTGGATATAGTGTTTATCCACCTGTAAAATTTAAAGTGATAACAGTATTTTTTCCTACTTTCAACATATTTGATTATAAATTGTGTCAAAAAATGTTTGATTATTGACGATTTTGTTGTTTATATTTGAATACTTCGGTGCAAAACGTGCCTTTATTTGTTCAGGCCCACTTTTAGTTCCATCTAGTCAACTATTTATTAATCAATAGTGGTTCTTGAATCACACTACTTAAATCTACTTTTAGTATCATTTAAAACTCTCCATTAGTTATCAAAGCAAAGCTCAAGTTATATATATATGTGTGTTAATACCCTTTCAATCATAATTCCATTAGCAAATCTATCATGACCCACAAATAAGAAAAGTTATTATAAAGCTTACAACTTTATAGCCTATCCTCTAAATCCAATACAAAATCACCAGTTGATATTTAAAACTGCATTCTACAAATAATACAGCAAATAAGACCATGAAAATTTAAATAGAGATAAATATTACATCTTGGCAGCGCCCTTTCCCCTAAAAAAAGGATAAAAAAGAATACTTTTTTCGAGGCTTAGTGTAATTTTTTATAAAAATTTATTTTATTTTTTATGTGGGTTTAGCGTCCACGTCTAATTATAAAATACAATAATTTATTAGTTTTAGACGTGTTCTAACGACTGTTGTTTTGCCGTGTTCCCATTTTAAAAATTTGTATCAAAAGTCCTATTTCAGGTTTTTATTGGGGAAACAAAATATAGCTTAAACTAAACTATTTAGGTAGAAACTTGCTAACAAGTGTAGTGTGAGTTTGTTTAATGCCATCATCTTTTTGAATATTTAAATAACAGCTAAATGCCACTGCCTCATTAAAATGTGGTACATACCGCGCAACAGCAACAGCTGTGTGCTCTATTATCACCCTATATTCAGTGTTATGACGTTCGCACTATTTGGAATATCATTTCCAGTATTGTATGGTATATATACTATTTTAATTGGACTGATTGGAAAAACTATTGTTGACACTTTGCTTAATAAAATTTTTTTTTTTTAGTTTACCATTAACACAGTTATTACAGCACATTGACTTTAATATTGGTATAAGGGTAAAAGGTATTTATCCAAACACACTGTTAAGTACTGCTATAAAGTTGATTTTATTAAGTGTTTGTGTGTGCAGTACTCAGAGCTGCATAGCTTGGTCCATTAGAAATGTATTGCCACAAAACTCTGTTTGCACTGTCAAAAAAATTGTCTGAAAAAGTATTTTCTCCTTTATTTGTCATTATCACTCTTGTAATCCTTATGAATGGAAAGACATGTTTTATTGTTTTTATTGCACTATTTTAGCCACTATGCTCTTGTTACCTTTGTTTAGGAACGTTTTGAATACCCTTTTGATCACAAAGCTACTGTTGTCCTTCCTGTTTGTGTAGCACGGCTACCATGTCTATCCTGCATTGTGTGCTTCATTCAGGATAGGGGACCAATCTCAAAAATAAGTTATTAAGCTGTAATTGCCATCTCTTTATTTTGCTTTCAGGCTGCTTGTGCCCTTGTAAAATAAAATATATATCATAGAATGATATACGATACCCGTTACCTATATATATCATAGAATGATATACGTTTACCTATATATTAAAATATATATCATAGAATAATACACGTTGCCTATCATTTTACTATGCGAGTCCCTTGATTTGTAATTAAGGTTATGATAAGTTACATTGCCGAATATGCGTATTTCAAGTTTGGAATCTGATTAGTAGTTACATGGCTGGGTTTTTGAGTTTTATAATACAGACCGAACGTTATATGTAAATAAAGGAAATCGAATCAGGCATGTGAAGGCAGAAGGATGGATTAGCCTTATATGTTCGTAGTCCTGAGTTACAACACAAACTTTACAACTATATAACCTTGCTGGCTTTATGCCTTTTCCCCAGCATTTTTTAAGTTATTTTGTTGACCTATGATTTATCACAGTTAAGGTTGCCGGAAAATCAAATAACGGAAAAAGTTGTGTCGTCCACAAAATACATGTTCAAATTAAATTACCATCAATTTTAAAACTGTTGGTGCTTGTACTAGCTCACTGCATTTTTGAACTACAGAAATAAATTACGAAGTGAATGGCAATCTGTACTGAATGGTACATATTTGTATACTGGTACCGATGGCATTCGGTCACATTCATTACACCATCAGTATTTAGTTCCAGCAAGAAAACCATCCTTAAACACTAATATGTTGATACATTCAAGAACTCTCCGAGTCTTAGGCCATTATGATGCAAAGGCAAATGCATTTTTTTACTTGAAACTCATTAATTGTATTTCAACTAAATGGTCTAAATCAGGCATGGGCAACATACTGCCCTCTAAGAATTTTTGACCGGCCTGCAGACTATTAACCATACCCTGCAATTAAGATATTAAATACTATTCATGTAATAATCTGGCCCACCAAGAAATGGGCAACTTTTAGTCAGCGGGCCAGATGTGGAAAAATGAAATTCTTGGTGGGCCGGATTATTACATAAATAGTATTCAATTTCTTAACCACATATTTATTTACTAATGCAAGGGCCACAGTACAGGGTATGGTTGGATACAGTCTACTGGCTGGTCAAAATCTCTTCATGGGCCGGACCCACCCAGCGGACTGTATGTTGCCCATGCATGACTCACACCAACACCAAAACGACAACATAACCATCCCATCTACTTAGTGAATAAATATGTGGTTAATATATTGAATACTATTCATGTAATAATCCGACCCACAAAGGACTTTATTTTCCCACATCTGTACCGCCGACTAGAAAAGCCACCCACCCCTGCTTAAGACCATTATTTACACCAAAACGACAACATAACCACCCCAAAATTGACAACATAACCACCCCATCCACAGGCGTGCATAGATGGCAACCTGGATGTGGTGGAGTTCCTTGTGGAGCACGGAACCGATATCGACCAGCAGGATAATGAGGGCTGGACCCCCTTGCACGCTGCTGCCTCGTGTGGCTTCATGGATATTGCCAGGTTTGTGGGAATAAAATTTTGTAGAAGTTCCATAGTTTGTAGGAAGTAAATTTAGTAGATGATCCTAATGCATAGATTGTAGGGACAACATTTTGTAGATGTTCCTAATGCTAAGTTTGTAGGAACAATATTTTGTAGATGTTCCCAATGCTAAGTTTGTAAGAACAAAATTTTAGAACAAAATTTAGTAGAAATTTAGAACAAAATTTAGTAGAAGTGAATTAAATCCATCAAGTTATTTTTGAAGTATGGTTATGTTGTTGCTTAGCATAGCTTAGCTTGTGGTGGAGAAAGTTTTATTGAGTTGTTACCTTGTGAACAAACCTTGCCAGTAGCACATTCACCAATTTTTTCGTAAATTTGGTGAAATGGATTCTTGGATAGCACCAGCAGAGCGGCTACTTATCATGCTAGCTTTAATCTACCAAATTCATCTAAATTGGTATTAAAACTCTTGTATTTTTAAAAGACCATATAAAAAATGAGAAGTCTGACACAGAAGAGGGGTAACAAAGAAGGCAACAAAACCTATAAAGATCGTGGCTGAATTTCTAAATATAATCAAATACATGACAGTGCTAAGCACTAAGAAACTGTTATTTTTAAATTCTAAAACTTCTCAAAAATTAATTAGTCAGAAAAATAAAAAATACAATTTTTTTTACGGCCATTGATGTCTTATTTATTGAAAATAGAATATTGGTCGGTGTACCAGCAGTCTACTGTCTATAAGTGCTACTTGAAGGCTATCTATTTGATTGATCTAGCAGATGACTTCATCATTGCTTTTTGTCTCCACTTAAGCAATGCTGTTCACATATCTATCCATGGAGTAAAATAATATTCGAAATATTAACTTCTTGCGAAGACTGCAAACAGTGTTATAGATACACGATCGGCTTGGAAAATGATAAGTCTTCTTTGCAGTTTAATTGTTACCTATATGTCTTAAGATTCCTGTGGATAAAGCACAGCTTTCTATCTATCAAGATATAATAAAATACACACTGTTATAGCTCTAGAAACATGGCTGTGGGCATGAGGTACTCTATCTTGCATTTCGAAAACGCATGGCTTCCCACCCACGTGGATAGTAATTAATCAACACTGCATATTGTATTAACTTCTGTCATTTAATTGTGGGCAAGAAATGACTACTGAATGGGATCTCCTTTAAGTTAGAATGGGAATTGGCAAGTGGCTCTTAAAAACTTTACTTAATCTAGTCTTCCTAGGTGACAAAATGACAAGGTTTTACAAGTGGGTCAGTTAACACCTAATAGGCATCCTGACAGTATTTCAATGCTCAAAAATTTAACTAATACTGATTAGGTCAGTTAAACCAACAAAAGGTAATAAAGGCCATTGCCATTACTTACCCATGTTTTTATTGGTGTTACTTTTTGTCAAAACGTTATATTCTATTGTGTTTGAGTGATTTGATAAGCACCCGTTTATGTTCTATAGAGATTATTAAGAAAATAAATTTATATTTATTCTTGATTTTTCTTTAAAGTTATGAGCAGATACAATTCATAATGCATAGAATTTAAAGTCATAAGTTCATTTTAAAACTTCTTAAAATGAATGTGTTAATTAAATTCATGCATCTTTGCTGTGCATAGTGCATAGAG